>BMAW01068131.1:142132-271347 GCA_019974015.1 Nephila pilipes
AAGGAAGAAGTGTGAGTTAGTTAATGAAACTAATTTTTCATTTTTGGCTCAGATCTACACAATGTCATTTTAAACTGCATTTAAAACAATTTACGATTTTCTAATGTGTATTTTTCCAACAAAGGTATGAATGGTTTTTATTTAGAGCATAGAATATGTTCTTTTTGGGGTGTTAGACTCGAGAAAGAAAAACCAATGAACTTTATAATGTAGTATTTGTTTTTCATTAACCCTTACTGAAAATATATTATTGCAATAAGACTATTCCGGGGAGTTAGAAATAAGGTTGTAGGTGATTTTCATAAATAATTAAACATTCGCCTTTTTCATTTTAACTTTTCCATTACTATAGAAGATTTGTATTGAAATACCAGCATAAGTGAGAGCCTTTCTATATGATAGGTCGTTAGAGCTGCCTCCTTTGTCAAACAACACGGTGATAGTGTAGTAACATTTGCGCATAATGGTTGATTATGAATGGAAGTATTTACGCACTACCTAGACTTTTCGTTTTCTGCGTAGAGTACCACGTAACCGAACGAAGCAATATCATCTTACATTATTATCAAATTATTACAGAATAGAATAGGAGAATAATCATTTTTATCTGTGTTGTGTAGAGGACTCTGAAACATCCCTTAATAATAATCCGATTAAAACGAATTTGGCTACTCGCATAACGCGATTAAATGATCGAAGTAGTGGGTTTTGACAGATAGAATCTCAAACAAACTGTAAGACTCTTAGTCAAATGATTCTCTGTCATTGTTAATAACAATAGAAGGTGCATCTGATGGGCAAAATGAATAATAAGATATGAATGCGTCAGATGTATCTTAGGGTGTCACGTAACAACCTCTCTGCACAGTTTATTCTAAATTCCTCTAAGTGTGACACGCGCTTTCATAAAAACGTTCATATGAAAGAAAGATGGTCTTCTGTACTCTCTTGATTTGATAATCAATTAATTATTAGTGTCACACTGTAAGGCAACACAAGGACTATTAGGGACAGATATTGTCATTTTAAACCTCGGACAAGTGGTGAAGATACTTCAGCTAGTGTCTCACTCTTCAAACTTCAACATGACTCTAACGAGGGGATTTGAAATTTAGACAGATTGAAAGTGTATCATCCCTGCTTCTCGATGTGTCTTTAGTGGTATGAGGACTCAAACCCCCACTATGACCACTCGACTACATCGGCCGCCTGTACTCTCTTGAAGTCACGGTTGCCAATTGATTGCGATTACAAGTTTTGTGACTAGAGATATTTCAGTCATAGTTTCACTTGAGACCCTTTCGGAATAATGGAAGCCACTGCTTGTTAAATGGACCTGAAATACTTGATACTTCAACGTAGGAGAGTGAGGTCATGTTACTGTTTACTTAAACGTGATTCGGTTATCCTTAGTTTTCACGTCACTCCAGAGCACAGGCTTTCAGTCTTCTTTTTTTTTTTTTTTTTGGCCTACCGCCCTCTTCTCGAAACAAAAATTACTCTCTCTGGCCACCTTTTTTTATTATTAAAAACAACTACAATCATTGATTCCCGTTCTTGAAATCAACAATGTTACCCAAAATCTTCTAACTATTTAGGATCACGGCCAACTTTTTTCTTTTAAAAAATATTATATAAGATGATTTCTTATAGGTGAAATATGCTACGTCAGATATTGAGAAATGAGGATGCATTTTTAAAATTATTTTACCAAAAGATATTTACGTGTTGGTGTGCTGCTGAAAAGATTGATCAATGAATATATAAAAGTAGGAAATTCTGTGGTTTTCACAATACGCTCGGAAATTCCGCGGGGGGCTTAACTTGTCATGACCTGTGCAAACTTGTAAATATAAGCTTTGTTGATAGAGCCGGGGTATACAGTAGTGCTCCGTGTGGTGGCCTTTATATGCTGCGATTCGTTCACGCACTTGTCAAAAAGGTAGTGGAAACAAATTTATAATGGTCCTATAACTGCTTTTAACATGGATTGATTTTGATTAAAATATATACAGAACTATTTTTTTGAAACGTAAGTTCGATAGTTTTAATATTAAACATTTTTCAACAAGTACTTGTGAGTATTTTCCGGAAGGGGGTGCAGTTAGTCCTCAACTCCCCTTTTGGATACCACTGGAAAGGGAATTCAAACCATACTGTTTTGTGCAACCTTGTCCAGAAATAGCTACTGAATTACGATTCAACCAAACAAGGCATTCTAACTCTAAGACATAGTTGGTCTTAAAGTCCGTAGATGTCATGATATCGTGCAGGAAAAAAAAGTTTAATGGGTTACGATTTCCCAAGAGGAATCGATCTGCATTTGAAATGATGGTATCTTATAAAGCTGAAATACGATTAAATTGTCTTTTATATTTATAGTCGTCTTCAAAGGGCGTCTCCGTATGTAAAATGCATTTTATCAGAATTTTTAAGAAGCATAAATCAAGTTACTTTTTAAACATTTCAAGTGACAAAATACTTGAAAGTTTTTTTAGAATTAAATTTTTAAATATCTGTGCAGTATAATCATTAAAGCTGACAATCCCTTGTCTTTGCACGATGAGTGCTTCTACATAGGTAAATACGATTGTGATTTTTCTCGATAAGAAAAAAAGAGTGCCGGAGTAGGATCAGAGCCTTCTTAAGGAGGTTGGCAAAGAAGGTAGACGACTCACTACAGCGGTAAAAATTGTCTGAATACAATTAAATGAATTTTATTCGATTACAGTTACCGTTTGACAATTAAAATCTCAATCACATTCACAATCAAAGATTTAGTGCAAAATACTATCAAAATCCAAAACAAAATGCTATTGGTTTTTTAAAAAAAAATCAGGATATAAATCTCGAGAGATTGGCTAGTATCTTCTGGCTCATTGTTCTGTTTCTGTTGCATACATTTTTTTTGTTATTCAAAATTAAGATTTCTTCAAATGAGAGTTATAGAAATAGAAAATTATTTTTGTAAATTTTAAAAAAGCTTGAAGACTCAAAAATTCAAGTCGATGGTTCGATAAATGTTTGTTTATTTATTTATTTTTGAAGATTGAGAGGGAGGTTTTATTTTTGGGTTTTCCTACTGCAGCAAAAACGACAGGACCGTTAGGATACATCATCTTATCTGTAGCTTTCAAGTAACCGGCATCTCTCTTTCTAGAAAACTTCATCTGAAAGGGTTCGGTGCTATTTTCACCCAGTAAAGAATTAGAAAAAGTCTTTGAATCATTCATTCATCGTTACCCTGAAGTACGGACATCATCATCAATTTCGATCAAATTTTAGATGAAATCGACCAATCGCCTCTCTGCTTGGCTGCGAAGGGGAGGGAATGTCTTCCTGATTTTAATCTACGTGGTTTATCGGCATCCAGAGCTGATAGCTGTTTCCTGGGACACGATTTTCTAAGGGTATCTTACGAATTTTGTTGAACACATCTGCCTCGAAATTCTCTTTTGCATCTGCCACAGGGTGGACAAGAGCAGCTGCATCGTCTGCAAGTCACGTTCGAGTGGTATATTCCCTCGGACGGAAATCGGACCGGTGCTTTATCGAACATTCCGATAGGCTGAAATCGTCTGCCCGTTTAATCGATGTTCTTTTTCTCCCCTCTGCTTGCTTTTATATTCGTAATTTATCAAAAGCAGCACGTTCTTTTTTTCCTCAGTGGTGTCAGATGTTTTCAAGATTAGTAATGATTTTGTTTACTGGACTATCTTTGCTTATTCTAATACCATGCTTTGTTTTTATACTATTCGAATTTCAGTTCATAAAGAAATTGTTTGAAAAATTTTCTTCTTTAAAAATAAAACCCCTTCTTCCTTTTTAATTAAATCACTGAAAATTATTTGATAAGTGAATAGTCTAATGACAGAGCCGAGAGTCTTTTGATGACCCGAAATTAGATTTCATATCAGACGTGAAATATTGAGGGCTTCCAACTAGTCGAGGCTTGAAAATAGGCTTGAGGTCTTCATCGACTTAAAAATAATATCTACGTAAAGGAGCCGCTTCCAATCTTTTTCAGTCTACGCACCCCCAAATACGAATTCTCTTACTCCGTCTGATCAATTTCACTCATTACAGATTGGACCATTTTATTTATCACAAACTCCAAAAAAGAGTTTGTGATAAATAAAATGGTCCATATTTTCCATAAGAAATGGTCCATATTTTTTATTTTTAATTTTTTTTTTTTTTTTTTTTTTTTGAAGTGAGCAAACAAATTAACAAAAATATTGTGAAAAAGAAACAGGAATAGGATATTTAGGACTGTATTGAATTACAAAATTTTGAAAAATTGGCACAAAGGAGGATAAATACCACCTCATATTTAGAGCAGTGTTTAATTTGTTTCAATATTTATTTTGTATGCTCCAGCGGACGTAAGACCTCTTTCATCGGAGATTCTGTTGATAGGGAAGTCAACATCACAAATGACAGTATTTGTAAAAATCTCTACCTACTTTTTAAAAACTTTTTGTTCTTTTTTTACAGCTGGGTGACTGCAATTACCGTTTTTTCCTCGCTTACCCCTTAACAACTTTTCGAGTACTCTTAGTTGAGTATCCCTGCTTTAGCACACAGGTTCCCGACTTTTTTTGATCTTCTACTTCCTCCTCAAAAAAAAAAAAAATTATTCGTCACCCTCTTCAGGAAGAGGGGGAAACTCCGACCTCTGTTCTTGAAATCAATAATGAAGTAGTGAATTTTCAGATTTTTAATAAATATTTAAAAAATATTTCCAAAAGTCAGAAAAAGAAAGAGATTAAGCTCACGCAGAAATATTCCTTTCTCCACTCCTGCGCTTGCATTTATTTCGGGAAATTAAAAGCAATCTATATTTGAGAAGAAAAGTAGGAAACTTTGTATGATTAACATTACACACGGAAATCCTTGATTTGGTCGTGACCAGTCCAAACTTTTGAATATAAGTTCTTGTAAATCTAGCCGAAACATATGCTCATCCACTGTGGTGCTCCGTGTTGAACTAAGTTGGGTGTGAATCGTTCATGAACTAATCAAAGAAATATTGAAATCAAAACTGCAATGCACCACATTTTTTTTATAAAACTTATCACTGCAATTTTTAATATGAAACTTATTTTGTATGAAAGACATTTCGCGATATGTGATGAAACACGTATCCGATGACTTTCAGTATTAATCGAACTTTTCAGAGCATTCTGGTGAGTATTCCTTAGAAGGGGGAGGGGGAACTGTATTCAATATTCCCTTAGATACCTCTACACCTTTCGGTGTGATATCTTAGGAAATCTCTGGTTCTGGCAAAGGAAATCGTAAACAAAATAAAGGGACTGGTTGGTGTTATTTTATTTTTTATCTCAGTTTTCACATCCCATGGGAAACATTTTTATTGAGATTTTCTTATAACTACTCTTTACACCCCAAATAAATGAATAGAAAATCAGTCTGTTTGGGGAAAGAAAAAAAAACATTTATATCCGAGATTGGTTGCAAATTGAAGATAATGAATTTCATTATTACAAAAATAAGCTTTCTTTTTCATATGATTGATTCTATGAAGCGATTAATCATTAAAGTCAGATATAAACGATGGTTTCAATGAGTGTTTATTGAACTGAAAAATATGTAAAATTTATAAAAATTGCTTTAATTTCCATCTCTTCCTTCTTCGGTTTCTCCCTATTAAAAATCTTGCGTTCTGCTCTACATACTTTCCAGTTTCAAATAAACCTGTCGTCAGCTTGAAACAATGAAAATTTTGTGGTTTTAATAAATAAGTAATGTGGTTTTCAACTCAAGCGCTGTTATTCTCCAGACAGATTAGTTGAAATCATAAGCGTGAAAATTATAAATAAAAAAAAATCGTAATTCAATTCATTTTTTATCTAGCTTGTTTTCTCTATCTGTCTCTTCCTCCACACACACACACACATTCGCTATTATAAGATAACTGCATACCTAATGCTTCTCTTGTTATAGTTATAATCCGATTCATTATCTTTGTCTCTCTGCTGTTTGTTTTTCTTGAGCTGTCTATAACGTAGTTAGTTAACAATAACATAGCTTAATAAATTGTTACGGAACTATAATCTCTCTTCGTAGTTATCGCTCAGTAAAATATCCTTAGAATTACTCGATTTGTCCAAAACAGATGCAAAAAAAAACGTATACTTCACTTTCCGAACTTCTGCTTCACTTTCAATGAAGAATTTGAGTTCCATTGGGTTTGGAGAACGAGATGCCAACTCAGGTGTTGTTTTCGTCCCTTGAGCGTGGGTTAGTTTTCGTCGCCAATAGTCTTCATGTTGCTTCTAAGTTAGAAATTAATAAACAATCTACCAGTCGATGAGAAGAAAAAATATTTGGACAACGCTGGCGACGAAACTCAGAATCTTAACCAATGAGTTTCTTGCCCCCTGTTATACAACATACCATCGATTGAGATGATATGTTGCAATATTTTAATCGACTTTCAAAGAAATATCATTTCTTTCAGGAGATACTTTCTTTTTTGAATATTGAAGACATTTTCTTTTTTTAATATCAGGTTGCAAGAATTCTGACAGTTCCTTAGGAATAATAAACAGCTGATCATATCAATTTAAATTTAGCTTATAAATGAATAAAATTAGTTTTCTACGTACCTGTACGTATGACGCGGGCTGTATCACATATTCCCCTTCAAAGAATAATTTGGAACTTTAATGTGATGTTTGAAATAAATATTATTCCGAATAAATGAAGCGTAACTTATGTAGATTAGAATTACCTAAGTGTAATGGAAAAAAAAAAAAAATGACAAGATGCATTTATAAGCAGTTAAGCTTTAAAAATGAATTAAGTTGTTTGGTGGTAAAGATAGTGAGCGGAAATTATCAATGAGAAACAGCTATATCAGACCTGTTTTGAATAAGGAGCTTTAGGAATGAAATCAGAGAGGATGTGTAAAGGGTCGAAGATTCGAACACTCATCTATAAATCATCTAAGGGTCCATTGGTTAGGTAAGATAAATATTAAATTGTTATATTAAATATTAGATCACAAGAGACCAGTGCTATATATAGGTAAGGGTAGGGATTGAAACTATGATTTCTATTCATTAGACTCATGTTTCACAACTGTTTTAAATAAGATTAAGAATCGAAAGTAAAGGAAATAATATGAACGCGTTACCTCCTAATGCAGACTTCTCTCTCAAGCTGTAAGAACTTACGAAATGATAGCAGTAATTTTGATACTTAGAAGCAATACAGCTAATCAAGACTTATTCCGAAACAGCTTGCGTGAAAGAGCGTTAAACTTTTTCGAACGTGGAATGCGCCGACAAGCTAATCTGAGGGACATTGTCCACGCAATTTTGTAGCTCGCTTTCCGAAGTGAATCCGATAAATGCTAAACATATAATGAATTCTGTTTACCTATAATTAGCTAACGTGTTCTCACCAACTCGTAAGCAAAGCGACCCACGCAAAAGCCATTACAAGAACTCGTTTCTGCCGCGCGGCCTACCATTACCGGTAAACAAAACGGAGACAGGAGCCCCGGTGAAAGAAAACCTGTCAAAAGACGCGACGGAACGTATCATTTGGCATTGGAATTCATCCCGACACGATGACCCCCTCCCCCCTTATTCATTTCATGCCTCCTCCACCCCGAAAAAAAGATTCTTCGTCCGAGGCTTCATCGGTAGCACACACCGCAAACCACTGGGCCGGACCCCTCACGACTTGCTGCGGCCACAAGACGGAACAGAAAAAAAAAAAAAAAAAACCACCCTTGCGCCTACAACCCTTAAGCCAACCCCCGCTTCCAGCTGCCCCCTCTGATCACGAACAGCACTTTGTAAGACATCACCGCTTAATGATACATCATACCACGCTACACACTGGACTTTACAATGAAAGGGATGGATGGAGGGGCAAAAAATCTTTTCGATGCTTTGGTAATGGCTCGAAAACAAGCACCCTCTTCTCCCCCTCACGTGATCGACCGTTGCCATGGTGATATACATCAATTAAATGGGGGTGAAATCAGGCGATCGTGGGAAACAAATATTTTCTTGAGGTGAAGCCCATTTTTTTTTTTTGTTCGTTGTTTCTGGGAAGGTGGTTTTTCACCCCCCCCTTCAGTTAAGGGAACTAATTGCGAGCACCCTGCACTTTAGAAGGTTGAGTCTTCGATCCTTAATTTGAGGTGGGGCATGGGATGATGGGGAGGGGGACACTCCGCTTGTGATGGAATGTAGGAAGAGTAATTTCGGATTCCATTTGTCTTTACCTTGTTTGTTCGGTGGAACTATATGAACCTGCCCCGTGTATGAGGATGGTAGCCAACACTGCCCGAGGTATAATCCTTCTATTTCGAGGGTAAAGGTTGGTTGAATAGTTTTTTGAGAACAATTTTAGCGCAGGTGCTTCTAGAAAACGAACCGAGAAGGGACGGCATAAAAACATCTGATAAACGTAATTGTTGTGCTGAGATTAGCTTACAGACGTGACATGGCCATATCAGTAACAGAATTCTTTATGGTACTGTTGATGAATATGTAATAAAAGTTTTAGCGTGCTTTTAAATATGCTATTTGTGAGACAGAAACAGAATTTAAGCGTCTTAAGAAAACTATCATTTCAGTATCTTGGAGTATACTACACAAAGTGAATTTAAATTGTTCCCTAAAGATTAAAGAATTTGTTTTTTATATAGTGGTGCAATGGAACACATCAATTAGTTGAACTCAACAATGGAACACAATTAGTTTGCAAAGTTCAAAACTTTGTCAGCTTTAAAGAGATTTTTTGAAACTTCAGTCGCATGTAGTGATATCATGAACTTATGAACAATATTCTTGTTACAATATTTCCAATGAAATACTATGATTGTTTTTATTGATAAAAAATTCTGTTCGTATAACTTTATAATTCGGTATAAAGAGCAGAAAATTGACGAATTTCATAAAGTAATTTTATAACAAATCTAATTATACGTTGAAATATTTAATGAAATACTCAAAATGTCAACTTTTATAGTCAACTGTACTTACAATCATGGAAATTTTTTTGAATTTTCCGATGAAATTCTTTTTTTTTACTGAGTAATAGAAATTTTAATAAACGCGCAATTTGAATTTAAAAGCGAATAATAAAACACTTTCACATTTTCTTCCTATTTAATGGCAAAAATAATAATTTTACTTAAAAATTATTTTTCAGAATTTATTTAAAAATTTGGAAAGGAAAAAAAAAAAAAAAAAAAAAATCGTTTATTTTTCTGCAATTACAGTTTAACGAGACCTTGTCTTAACTTACATTCTTAGGCTGTGGTATTCTAGTGGTCATGGTGGCGTTATTTTTCCCAGTCGAAGATTCGAGTCCTGATTCCACTCGAGACATGTCGTGTAGTGGAGCTGATACGCGTCAAGTCTGTTGGAATACAAAGTCCTTACGTTGACGTGGTGTGGAAACTTGGATAATTCGGTTCCAGCTCAGGTGTCGTCCTCATCTTTTAAGCGAAGCTCAAAATTCTAAGTTTCGTTCCCAACAGTCCTCAAGTTACTTTCAATAATAATTATTTGATAAATATAACTTAATAAATAATTATTTGAGCAGAGTATATATTCCCATTGTTTAAAAAAGAATTTGTAAATTAATCTAAGAGTTATAAAAATTAATGAAAGAAATTGAACGTTAAATTAAAAAAAAAAACCGAACTTTAAATTTTTTTAAAGAAATTAAATATATTTTAACAAGTATTCAAAGAGTTAACGTGGCACTGCTTCATATCTTACACTTGGAATGAATTGAAATTTGCTTTAAAAATAGAATTCTAATCATAAAACGCATTTATAACTAATGTGTCGCATATAGAACTCAGTCAAAAGATAAAATAATACCTATTAAAAAGTATCATGCGTAACGACTTCGTGATTCGAGGATATTTTGTCTTGCAAATAAAATAAAAAGAAAAGAAAAGGAATTATTCTTTCTGCCGAAGAGGCATACGGAAAAGAAAAGGCTTCTGCTTTCAAAAGAATAGAATTAGTTTGAAGGCTTATTTCAGACGGTGGAAATAAGCAATAATTTGTGAGCATTTTTTATTCCAACGAAACAAAAATAATGGAAGGGAAAAAAATATGCACACAGAAACTGCTAAATATCCCCGAAACAAACTGTTCCACCGTAATAAATCAAATATTATAAATACTCATATCCCTCTCACGATTCCTTCTATCAGCGAGATATTTTACGGCCAGCATATTTAACGACATCTTTCATAACTTAAACTCTTTTTTTTTTCCACCATCCCTCCGAGCAGAACCTGGATCTCATATCCACCGTCCAAACTATCTTGCATACACAATGTGCAGCTGAATAATTCATCAAAAAACTCCGAATTTCCCGTCTGCGGATGATTATAGACTCATTGTAGAAGAATAATGGCGGGCCGTGATTCGGTATCTTTGGCCAAGTAGGTGGGTTTTATGACACTAAAAGACAATGTAATGGAAATGGAGAACACAGAGAACGAGTTGCGAAAGCTAATCATAGACGTCTTCTGGCGTAATGTGCTGTGCTCCCGTTCGCGCTACCAAAACAAGGAGTGGGGGAGCTCTCTTTTAATCATAGGTCAGGGGTTGGCGTCCTATTCGGGTGCAATGAGGTCCCTGCACCCGTCGCATCATTAGCAGGAAGACCCTTTGGGTTTATCGCAAAAACTGCACGAGACATTCAACATTTGTTGAAATGTAACTAGCCCTTATTCCTGGGAATATGGTTTTTCCATTCTGAATATTCTTTAAGACTTAACCGTTATTTAGAGGGGTTCTCGATCTGTTTGATTTCAGAATTATAGTACGTCATTGAGTTAAACTGTAAGGCAGGGCATCATTTCCTTCTCCTTCCATTATTAATCAATATTCAAAGAATCACTGACGAAGACAATCGCTAATGAAATCGAGCCAGACAATACCGCAAATTGAGTTATAACGTGGACTGCAGAACGTATGAGTATTTTCGCTTAAACTAACACTTTAGGGCTTCGATATGATATTATTCGAGTTGAAAATTTCACCCGGAAGAAAACAGGACTTATGCAGATTAGAATGAATTATTATAGTGGATATATGTTTGATGAATTGCACTTAAGCAACGAAGGATTTAACTCGAAGTTCGTGAATAGCAAAGAGAGTGAATAAACGAAGCATTTGTGATTGTACTGACAAGTATAAGGATTTATCGGATCACAGCCAGAGAAGTTCTACATAAAACTAATGAATCAGACTCTCATATCTGAGTCTACTAAGAGCTCGAAATCGATTGGTTCGGTTGAGGTATGTACCTGGTTATTACATCAAACGATATGTTCTGATGCATATACGGGATATTCACAGACAGAGAAGATTAGAGGTTGAATTTAGATTATGTGTAGATCTGTAAAAAATATCTTGAGTGAAAAAGTCACTGTTCGACTTTCTATTCATATGATCATTGATTCATGGCTGTTTTAAAAATTCATCTCTGGCAAAATGTTTGGAAAAAGAGAGTCTTCAACAAGGAATTTAAAATATCAGAATGAAACGAATTTAACTTTCTTTTTTTATCACACCATGAAACAAATCCTCGTGTTTTAGTATCACGTACCGCAGTTCTCAACCTTTTTGCTGTCCGCTGACTCGATTCCTTTTTGAGTCTCCCCGACCAAGAATCCTCCAAGTATTCTCCCCCTACACAAAATTTGTTTCACTCATTGCAGAATCCGAAAAAGGATATGATGAATTAAATGAAACGATCTATTCTCAATGATTCTTGTTGTATTTTTTTTTCTTCTGTTTTTAAATTTTTAAAGTAAGCAAACGAATTAACTGAAAGATTGGAAAACTACGATAAAAAATACATTCTTAAATATGGAGCTGCGTGGAATTTGCTTCTACACATATTTTTATGTAAGTTTTACACACACACACATATATAAATATATATATTCCAAAGGACGCATCCCCTCTTTCATTGGATATTTTATTCTTGGGAGGTCAATATTATAGAGGATAATATTAGTAAAAAGCTCTATTGAAAATATTAGTGAAAATATTACCTATTTTTAATCTTTTTTTTTTTTTTTTTTTTTTTTTTGTTTTATTCTTTTCTTAGCTGTCTGATCATCATCTCCGTTTTTGTCTCGTGTACCCCAATAGCCGCTCAGTAGCTCCCCGGTTGGGAACTAATGTCTTAGCTTTCTTTTCAGTTGATAATTCGATCAGTTCAATTTTAGTTAATTCTTTTTAGGACCATAATCCCGAAAGCAAGTATATTATTTTCTCTTTTCTAATAATCAAGATACTTGTATTTCTATACGGTCTTAATTAGTTTTATTATTGATTTTGCAAAATATCTATAAGTTAGGACTCATGCAATGGATGTGGATTTTCGGAGAATCCTCTATATCGATGCAACAATTGTAATCGATTAAACTGAATTACGTAATAAAATGATTGGGTACTCTTATGATAAATATATTAAAAGTTGATACTTAGGCTTATGGAGTTAAAAATATGTAAATTTAAGTTTAGTGTAAAGAAAAGCACTTTTAATTAAAAGGAAATTTAAATTAAAGAGTAAAATTGGGGCACATAGAATTCCACAAAATATTGAAAGAAGTATACATTATGTGACTGTTAAGTTAATGTAAATTCATAATTGGTTCTTCTATTTAAAAATATTTGAATTAAAATTCATAAAAAATATTCGAATTAAGTTACCTAGAAAGTGCACGAAATCTTAAGACATTTGAGACGCTTTCAACAAATCAAAATAATCTTGTCTTATAAATGTCAATTTTAAATAATCTTCCCTTTTTAAAATTAAGAGTGAAGTTAAATCTTTAGATACATGTATATGTGTGTGTTTTTTTATTTACACAAAGAAAATTCCATTTATATTCATAAATGAGCAATTTATGTACGGGTGATTAATAACCAATAACTGTATTTAGATTCGAAAGTCGTATGTTTACTTTTAGGTACATCTGGTATAAAATCCACTACATTTATAACTTTATAATTCTTCAGAGTACTTATAAACAATTTTCATATTAAATATTATTATAATTTCAAAAGGTGATTTTAATGAAATTTAAAACTTTTTAAATTTTATGATTCCAAATTTTCCTTAATTTTTATAGAAATATTGCTCCTTACCTATTAAAAACATTTTTTTTTTGGAGTTTTAAAAAAATATATATGTGTTCGCTGTATAGAAAATAGCCTCATTTTATAATGCGGAAAATTTCAGAACTATATGGGTAAAGTAGATTTTGAAAAATGTGTACCAGAAACCTATAAAAAAACAACACATTTTGAGAAAAATACAAATACATATATTTTCTCTGTGATACATGGCAGATTTGTCAACAGTTTTAAAATTCAAATTCAGAATGTTCTATTATTCAAATTCGCATCAAAAATACATCTACAGAATCAGCGAAGTGGCCTCTGGTTTTTAATAAAAAAATTGAAAAATGCAAATTTTGGGAAACAAATTTAGAAAACATTACATTAGATACCCAGTGTTTATCAAGTAAAAAAATACACAGTATAAATATATAAAAAATATACAGTATAAATATATAAAAAATATACAGTATAAATATATAAAAAATATACAGTATAAATATATAAAAAAAATATACAGTATAAATATATAAAAAATATACAGCATAAATATATAAAAAATATACAGTATAAATATATAAAAAATATACAGTATAAATATATAAAAAATATACAGTATAAATATATAAAAAATATACAGTATAAATTTATAAGAAATATACAGCATATATATAGTGTATAAAAAAATACATTTGATTTCCTTTGGAAATTAATCAGAAGCTTCGAAACTTGCTAAAGAAAAAAAACGGAACAACTTATCGACATATCAACAGATTCTGTGAGAAAGTCTAAATTTCAGCAAGTTCAGCTGCTAAGTATTTGGTTGTAGATTTTTGCAGAAAACCCAAAGTTATACTCACTCAGCTATGAACATTTAACACCATTCTGAACAACATATTTAAAGTGAAAAACCTTTCTCGACGTGCGTAGCAACAAAACTAAAATATAGAAACAAATTAAATACGGAATATGAAATTGCAGATAACACCAATAGAGCTGGACTTAGACAGGTAGCGAAAAAAAGTGCAAATCCGCTCCAATAGCTAAATACTCGTATAATATAAGGATAGGTGACATCTGGAGCGCGAATTAATGTTAATAATAAGCTAATTACTTTAATATTATGATGACATGTTTTAATAAGAATTAAAATAAGTTTCCCTAATTATTATTACTTGAAGTATTTGTATCATATTGGTCTACTTTAAACATTATTTTACGATATACTTTTCTCAATATGATATGGTGTTTCCAGAGAAAATCTTATAGTTCGAAGGGTTGCGTGAGTCGACAAAGTTTGAAGACCACTGCCTCAACAGATCTATTTATGATATTTTTGAAAATAAGTCATCCAGATCAATGCATGCATATTGTTCTTCGTCGACAAGAAAAGACACCACCGGAAAACAAGAGAAAAACGAAAATGACATGTGTCGGTGCTTTCCTAATGTAAAGGGAAGCCCTTGATAACCTCTGCTTATGGATATAAAGGCGAAGTCAGAAAATGACCCCTTGGGCACAGAATGCGGCTACTGCGGAAGCCGGTGATCATACACATTAGGGTGCGGAAACCAGTGCTTTTCGACGTTTCAACCTTATTTTTAGAATGATTAGGTGGGTGTGAGGAGACCCATCAGGGTCGATTGAAATTCAGATGGCAGGTCTTTTTCTTTTTTGTGGCTTTCGAGGGCTACTCCGATTTTTGACCCTGGTTACACAGGGCTAGGCGCCGAGCGGAGTAATAATGGTTCGCTTTTATAGTTATTGTGGCGTAATGGTAGATGCTATCATTAGCAGCAGAGAACATGGTTTTGGATACAACGGCATTGTTGTGCAGCTTCGGGCGTTAGGAGGGAAAAAATTCGTGAGAATATGAGAGATTGCTTGTTAAATTTATGAAGATTGGCATATCCCATTGGTATATATATATATATACTGCTGTTTGTAGAAAATGCAACACCATAAAAGAATCATCAGAATCAAATGAAATTTAATGCAGAAACGACTTGTACTGATACAAATAAATGATGAAATTTTCAAAACAAAAGAAACAAATTAAGCGTCCGAAATCAGTATTTGGTGCAGCCACCATGCGCTGCAATAAGTGCTGCTATACGACGTGGCATGGAGTCAAACAGATGTTGAATATCTGCTTGAGGAAGAGAATTCCATATCGCTTGTATGCGCAACCAAAGTTCGTCTTTGGAAACTGCAGGACGCGGATCACGAGCGAGACGCCGACCAACCATATCCCACACGTGCTCAATAGGCGACATATCCGGTGAATAAGCAGGCCAAGGAAGAAGTTGCATGCGTTGTGCTGAACAGAAGTCTCGAACAGTCCGCGCAACATGTGGGCGTGCATTATCCTGCTGAAAGATAGCTCCAGGGATGCCTTGAAGGAAAGGAACGACTTCGGGCTGTAGCACTTCACGGACGTACCTGTTGCTATTGAGATTACCCTCAATTCGTATCAAATTGGATCGTCCATGATACGAAATCGCACCCCAGACCATAACTCCGGGTGTTCGACCACTATGTCGTTCAATAATACACTCAGGAAGGCAGCGTTGACCGGCATAACGTCTAACACGAACACGGCCATCATGGGTCCACAAATTGAAGCGTGATTCATCTGAAAAGACAACTTGGTGCCAATCAGCTCGCCTGTCTCTGTGCTCAAGAGCCCACTGCCGACGCAGCCGTCGATGATTCGCCGTGAGGGGAATCCTGTATAAAGGCACCCTTGCACGCAATCCACGGCGCAGCAGACGACGACGAATTGACGAAGCCGACAATTGTACACCTGTAGCAGTAGACCAACGTGCTGCCAGCTGCCTGGAGGAAGCTGTGCGATCATTCACCGCCATGCGGAGCAGGTGTCGATCATCGCGCTCTGACGTCACCTTCTGTCGTCCAGTGCCTGTTTTTCGAGTTGTTCGGTGCTCGTCGGTCCACTGCTTCCAAACTCGCATCACTGTGGAACTGTTCCGCTGCATACGAGCTGCTATTGCGCGATAGGAAAATCCTCCTTCTCGAAGGCCGATTATCCTCCCTCGTTCAAACTCCGTAAGTTGCTTGAATTTCTTATTCTTCCGTCGTGGAGGCATACTCAGGTCTCACTAAACGTTTGCCACTAACAAATAATCATAGACTTTTTTCAACGTCCCGCTACAGCACTTTATTTATACGCTTTCAGCATCAATTCAGAGGGCGCTGCGCGCGCCGCGCACGCGCGATGGCTCTGAAACTTTATTAATTTGCATAATATCCTATAATTGACATTTGCTGCGAATTTCATTTGATTCTGATGATTCCTTCATGGTGTTGCATTTTCTACAAACAGCAGTTTATATATATCATATTTTAACTTATATAAGGAACCTCTTTTCTTCGAAAGAATTGGGTCTTGAAATATGAGGGGTGGGGTGGGGTGGAGAAAAGGTCGTAAAGCATTGATGATATTATACGTATTAACATATCTATGATGAATAAAATTGCCTTTCGTGAAAACTTTCTTCAAATTTTAAGCTTGAAAAATCAAGAGGCCTCCTATATTTTGAAATACTGTATGCATAAATAATTTAATGTAAATATTTATTATAGAAAGTATAACAGAAAATAGAATGTAAACTAAAATCTAAAAGTAATATCATAATTATTGTAAACAATAAAACAAATAGATTCCATTGTAACATTTACATTGCGAGACTGGACTCACTCCAATAAACTGATTTTATAATCGGAAACATTCATCTTGGAGAAGTACATGAGGTGTATTATAGCAAGATTTCTCAAGAAAAAATATCAAATATATAATGGTTTCCTATTATCCATCTCGCCTGTCATTTTAAAGTTATTTACAGAATTTTAATTTCTACTTAAGTTCAAATACAGACTAATTAAATAGTCAGTTATATCCAACATATCTTTATGTACTCCTCAAATAAGGGGATGCTTTCCATAATTAATATCTTTTCCACGAGTACTAACAACTTCTATAATTTATCAAAGAATTCTCTTACCGGAATAAGATGAGAGTATCTACTGCAATTGCTTGGACAGCTTTGATTCCAAATTTTCCCAAATCTGTTAAACACGCTAGAATATTTCAACGCATATCTCACACTAATATTCTTCTCATTACCGTAACCTTGATTAATATTCTTTCCCCCTGTGCCTCTCTTCTTTTTTCTCACTACATATCAATTTATACCTGAATTTTGTTTCGCATGTTTAGAAGTTGAATCAAATTGCGTCGAAGAAATGTCCAGGAAGACATATGAAGAAAGTATCACTACAGATCACTACAAATTTATTTCATATCATATCACTACAAATTTATTTCATAAATAAATTTTTGAGTGCTGACTTTTAAGCTAAATGTGTTTGAATTAAAATATATATTTTTTCACCGTGAAATATTTTTATGCGGAAGAATTTCTTGACCATCTTTTAAAAAAAAAATTGCTTTAGTGTGTCCTTCTTGTTTGTTCAGCTCTGAGACCATAGATAAATAATATTCATTCGTAAATTGTACAATCAAGATATCCGCCAATTTTTAAGGTTAACTCCATTGTTTTTGTCGTTTCCTCTGTTGAATGCAAATATTTTCTTCTATTCTTCTCTACAATTTTTTAAAATCATTTTTTACTTTAATTTCACACAATTTTATTGCCATTCATTATTTCTTATTAATTATAAATGTGATTTTCCTTGCATAAAGATACACAAATATACAGGTATCTGAATGCTACAATATGATTTGTATTGCTTTAAATTTTTTCAAAAAAAAAAAAAAAAAAAAGTGAAGATGATTTGAATTTGTTGTAAAATAAGCTCATTTTTTTTTCTTGTCGAAGGCATCTCCGATACACGAACCCGAATTTTTGATGTCCCGTCCTGATTACGGTCCAAATGAATCCGATATGCCTTGCTGTATATGCTAACAATTATCAAACTGCCCAATGGACTGATTCCGATCCCTCGCACCACATTTAAAAAACAATTATTCGCTCCCGCTGTGGAAAGACGTCCTAACCCTTGCATTTGGAAGTTCCGTGACCATCACATTCGTAGAGAGTAATTACGCAATCCCAGTCGGAAGGGGAGCACGATGCGGATGTCGATACAAAGTAGCGCTATAAACTGCGAAAATAAGTACCTTATAATAGCGCTCTGATAGAACACTATTAGACTAATAAATCTCAAAATCGAAACTTCCAAGTCAAATCCATAAGTGCCTACGGGTCATCCCCCCAGGTATCGTCTGCGCGGCGCCCCCGGCCGGGTGTAAATAGCCCCATTTAAGCATCCCAGTACCACGTGACCGACCCCTCGACCTTTTGTTTTTACCTGAGGTTTTCTGTGGAAGGAGAAAAACGTTTTGGGTTTTCGGCAGTTCTCAGGCGCACTCTCTTTTTTTTTTCTTTTTTTTTTTCTTTTCCTCTCCGTGGATGGATAATGAGTGAAGAGGTCGGAGGTCGCAGAAAGCAGTAAACTCTCTCTTTTGGAGTTTGGGAATAAATATAGTAAGGGGGAGAGGGGGAAGTGGTGCGTAATGATGAAGAAGTATACGATGAGCAAGTTTGTTTTGTTTTCGGCTGTGCCATACGAAAGAGAGATTTATTTATTTTTTATCCACAAAAAAAAAGTTTTCGAAATGGTTTTTAAGTAGGGGTAGTTTTTGAAAAATTGTTGGACGAAAGAGATATGTAAAGAGAAATAAAAGTGTTTGAAAAAGTTACTTCGGCAACATTGTTTCGGTATTTTTTTTTAAAAAGTATAAAATACTGTGCAGACTTTTTCTTTCATTTATTTTTTTAATTTCATTGTTTTCTTGCGCAACTAACATTTATATTATTTTGTCACTATTTAATCTAATGAATTAGACTGATTTTTTCATCTGTTAGTAATCGTACAAAAATAATTATATAATATAAAGTGCATGCATTTTTCTTGTTTATGAAAACTATTCTGTATGCAATCAGTGAGGATTCGCATAGTTTATTATTAGCTCATGTTGAAATTTTAGTCTTTAAGTTTCATAAGGAACATTATATTCTTCAATAAATGAAGTAAAAATTATTACTTTATCCTATGCATTATAAATGAATGGACGGACAGAGTTGCTCGAAAACAACGCGAGCTCGAGGCTTGCATTGTTTTCGTCAAGTCGTGGATTCGAATCCTTATGTCACTAAAGATCTTCTTGTAGTGGAGCTGATGCAGGTTAAACCTGTAGAGTCTCCAAACCCTCCCATTGGTGTGGAGTTTCCAGAAGGGGAGGGGGGCACCTCAAGTGAGATGTCATTCTTCGTCACTTGGCTAAGGTTCACCACCAAATGCCTCGTGTTGCTTTTAAGTGCGACGTTAATAAACAATCAATCAATGAAAAAACAAAACATTATACATTTAAATGAAGAAAAAATGTATAATTGTTATTTTTATAAATAGCTTTGAATTACAAATCATAAGATTAGATTTATAAGTGAAATTATTAAATTAAGATAATGGCTATGTAGTTTCTTACTTTTATTTTTTCTACTATCAATCTGTGCTATTAAAACTACAAGCCATTTTGAATTTACATCATCATCGGTTTGATTATTTCGGAATGTTTTCTTGATTCATCTTTAGTTTCCTTAAAGTGGAGAAATAAAATGAAATAAGACGCTAGCTCATTTCCAAAACTTTTTCTGTTCCATTTTAGAATATTTAACGCCTGAACATTGCATTATGAACAATAACGGCCCTAGCATTTTTGCTACCATAGAAAACCCCACAAAATATCGCTCCCCAAATTTCATAAAAAAAAAACTTATTAGAACTTTAAAAAATTATATAACGAAGCAACTTAATATCTCACCAATATTTTTTTTCAGTTTCTGTAACCCTCATTTGAAAAGAAACTTAATTTGGAATCAGCAAAAAGTGTGCAACAAAAATAGAATACGGTATCTTTTAATACAGAAAATATATATAAAAAAATGTTTTACAATAAATCTTCGGTTCGGATTTCGAAGGTCAAACGGTAAATAGTAATCGAATAATGGAGAGTTTTGTGAGTTGTGTTTATTTATTGCTCTCTCAGCTCAGGCTGTTTTGTCACCGTTCGCACTTGCTTACCTTGTATAGCGCCTAAAGCTTGATTAAGGGAAATTTGAATGCTTTGCTAAATTATTTCCATGATTTGTTGTTTGGAAATTCGGCGATCTTTCCCCCTAGTTTTAATTTCGGTATTTATTTTTAAAAAATGTAAATAATATATGTTACTAAAATCGCAAATAGAAATATGTACCACGACGCAGTTTCATATGAACAAATCTAAAAATTAAATTTCACCGGTTCATTCTAGCAACGTAAATGCGAATTTAAATAGCATCTTTTTATTTCCTTTCGCCGGCATTGTTTGGAACAACAGCTCAAAGTACTTCCAGAAGCTCATTTCATTTACTTTCTACCATTCCAAGAGAGAGGTCCCATTTTAATTAAGGGGCTTCGGAATCCCACGGTTGGGGTTAATGAAGGGTAGGACGATTAGGTAAGAGGAACACACGCAAATGGCGCCTGTGAATGGCAGAAGGGTAACTCCCATCCCGGAACCGACGGTTCGAGTCCAAAGCCTTGCGTGCTCGCGTGTGATTCGGGAAATCACTCTCACCAGCCGTCTGATGAATCACGAGATTTCTTTCTTCCTCCTTGGCGGGAAAGAAAGTATCGCCAAATCCCAGCACCTTGGCATATCAGACTGTCAGAAGAGTTTTCGATTGAATGCTGCTTCGTCACCACTATCTTTTTAAAAAAAAATCGGGTCTGGAACATGCTAATTCTACGTTCCATATTTCATTTGAGTCCTTTCGACACTTTTACATTTGAATTACAGAATTAATTTTTTTTTAAAGTTGACAAGAGCTTAATATCTCCAGATATCAAGTTTAAGCCCATTTAATCATTATATTATAAATCGGTAAAGTAAAATTCGCATTTCTTGAAACAAAATGATTCTTTCCAGTAAAACTGTAGCATGTATGGAAGATATTCTATAATTGTGAGTTACTGGAATGCATGCAAAACTTCATCACAAATAAGTAATCCCATTTACAACAAGTTTATAAACAAGCTTAAAACTTGATCTCAATTTGCTACGATTGAACAGTTATTTAACGCATGGAGTTTTAACTGCAACGTTGACATGCAAGCATAATTCGTGCTCTTTGAATTTATGTAGAAGAACAATAATTGTGCAAATGAATACTTTCTGTACAAATAAAAGCGAATTGCTTTCGCTGTATACTTTATTTTTATTACAATAATTTTATTATACAAATTCTGCATTTAGAATGAAACAGATATAAATTAATAACAAGATACGATGAAAAAAATTTGGCACAAATAAAAACAGTGCGTTATAAATTTACTTCATCTCTTAGCTTTAATACAATATTATTAGGGAGTATTTGTCTGTGAAATTTCTTAGTGAATTCGATCCGCAAAATTTTTTTAAATGATGAAATGAAAATTATGGCCTATGATTTTTAAATTTTTCGCAATTCTACAGGAAAAAAAAATAACTTGAATATTATGTAAAATCAAATCATGTGGTGATAGTTAAAGTTTACGATTCATTGCTCTATAAATATTGGATTCAATGGACATTAATTTGTGAAATAATCATTTTCTTCATTCGTTTTTTTTTTTTTAATCATTTATTGAATTGTCATATAAACTTCAAAATGAATAAATTTTAGAATAATTATGATGAATTTAAATATTTAAGCGAGTAAAGGGGAGGATCGTCACAATTATATTTAATTATTGGATTTATCGAGAAATGTCGTCCAATTTAAATTTAAAAAATAGCTTTAAATAGCTGCAGGATATTCTTGAAACATAAAACAAATAAGTGCTTAATATATTTGTATAAAGAATTGCTATGCCATACGTATGTATCCTTTATTTCTATATGTTCTAGATAAACAAATACAATTGTATCTATTCAATCAGATCTAAACGTGCGTTTTTGACAAAGCATAAACAAAATAAAAAAACTTTTTCTCGGAAAAGCCTCAAAACTTTCTTCAGTGTTTGTAGGTGAAAATTTGTATTCTTTTTATTCTAAGAAAACTTTTTCACTATTCCTTCAAAAATTGCTTTTTTTTTTTTCTTTGTAGAATAATAATTATTCTCGTTAGAACACTCTGTACCGGAATCAAAATATTTAAAAGAATTTTGCAGCAAGTCGGTACCCACAAAGCTCCTTTTTTTTTAAAAAAAAAAAAAAACTAGTAATCAGTATGTTTTAAAACGTAAAAAGATATAATTTAAAAGTCATTAATCCAAAAATAAAATATATAAGGATTTATTGAAAAATATTCATTTACAAGAGCAATCTGTAAATAGAAACACAAAAAGAAACAATTCTTTATATATATATATATATATATAAACTAATCTCCTTTTTCTAATTTCAAAAATCGCCATAGCTCCCTGTATCTCATGCGTACATATATATGCATAAATGTAATAATGATACATAAAAATAGATTTTTTAAAAATGTTTATCTGTGACTTTTGTTAATTTTATGCTTTTTAAGTTATTCATTCTATTTCTCTCTCAAAAGTCTTAACATCAAAAGTAGCAAGCTTTAAATATTACAAGAAAAATTTATTCCCATCTATGAGTGTATCCGCGGTAGCCTAGTGGTCATAGTCGAAGACTTGTTGTCGCCTTTTCGACAAGGCGTGAGTTAGTGACCTGATGCCACTAAAGATCCGCCTTGTAACGGGGCTGATGTATGTTAAATCTGTTTGGGCTTCAAGTCTTCCCATGGGCGAGGTTTGGATGTTTGAAGAGGGAATTGCCAGCTCAGGTGTCGTCTTCGTTACTTGAACGAGGTTCGAGATGGACGAGGTCCGTCGCCATCAGCCCTCGTGTTGCTTCTCAGTGCGACTTTAATTACAACAATCAAAAAGCAATCGTAAATCTTTCCTTAAGAATTATAGATGTTAAGGAATTACATATTTTCCCTCGATAACAATTAACATTAATAATCTTTGTGAAGTATGTAAGGAAAAATGTGTGGGTTCAGGCAAAATGAATCGATTCGAGTAGAAATGATTAGTATAATGCAGCAGAACCTCGTTTAGTCGGACCTCTTTAATTCGGATTATTCGAATCGATATGCACAGTGAATGTTTTTTTTATTAGATTTGAGAAGCGGACGGCGAATTTCTATTTATTTGTTTCATCCAAGTAATTGGGAAATTATTTTTACTGAAATCTTTAGCGGCTATTAATGAAATAAAAGGGGGGAAAGACTGTACAAATATTCTGTGCAATGTCAACCTAACCTTATCTACACTTTAAATCACCAGCGGCTTACGGTGCTACATTGTCTAAATGGAAAAGGCACTGAAAAACAGCTTTCTAAGCATTTCTATTGTTCAAGAAGTGGCCGTCTTTATCTTCTGTACATAGGAGTCACACTCCATTTTTTGAAAATAATTTTCTGCAATTATATTCTATTTTATTTCACATTCCCTCCTCACCCCATCCCCCCACTCTACGGATAATCCGGATTCTCGATAATCCTGTAAAGCCGACCTATTATTCTTTTCAGAGGTCGTTGTTTACCGGCTGAATAGTCAGAAAGTGGAAGTCTAAGCTCACAAGTATAACGATCAAATAATGAGACAGATGGATGCTCTTGTCAGTTTATTGATTTTTTTAAATTCCTACTATTAGCTCATACTCTCTCTATATATATCTTGTTCAAATTTTCAATCGTTAATAAAATACTTTTTATTCATCCACTCAAGTTAAAATACATTTTTTAAAACTTGTAGTGGATGACACTTGATGTTAATACAGTTTTTTCAAATATTAATTCCTTTAATTAAATTTAATTGTTGAAAATGCAGTTTAGGTTTACCACTTGGCGTGATTTTAAAAATTGCCAAACTTAGCAATTTTTTTTTTTTTTTTTTGGGGGAAATTTAAGCCCCGCGAGGGGCCCCGGGGACCCCTATTTGAAAAAACACCCACAAAATAATTCCTGTCACCAAGGATAGTTGGGCTAAACTGCATTCCAACCATTTAATTTACCAGATGAACTAAGAAACAGGCCAATGCATCTACTATGTCATTTGTCTTGCAATGGCAAATTTGGTAGAGCGTCGGCGTAGAATCTTCATGCCTTCGGATTGAATCTCGTCGAAGCATAAAGTTTTTTATTTGATTTTCAACTAATTAAATTTAGTTTTATGTGGGATAAGAAAAAATTTCTCTTTTATAAAATATTTAGCAGGATATAAATTTAGGAATAAATACCGCCAGTGACGAAGCATGTGGATCGCTGGAAAAAAAATTTCTTTTCCCACTTAATATTGTGATTCTGTCATATGTATATACATATTTATATTAATTGTAATTATTTAATAAAAAGTAACTAAAATAAAAAAATTTCTTTGTTGACTTAAGTAGGAATTGACTTTATTATTATTTTTTATAATACTTGTTTAGCATGAATATGCTCTCTCACTCTCTATTTATCATCCGTCAATGTCCGTTTGTTAATCTAGTCTAACGTCAGTATTAATGAACTATCTTATCAGCGTGATAGGATTCAAGTGAGTTAACTTGTTACGAATAGGTATTCTTTACCTCTTACTTACACCAAGAGATCCTGAATCCTTGTTCGTTCACAATCAATTTAGGTTCATTCACATCTAAGCACAATTGATCACTATTTTCTAACAACTAACTTCCAATTTCTTACTTCTAATCTATCAACTTCTCCCATATTAAATTTCTTTTAGCTTATATATACGTTTCTTTTATACAAGTCACTAAAGTTCATCTAATTTGCATAGATCAAGTTTCGTTTGGTTGGGTCGACGTTTTATTTTACGCCTTTCAATTTATAAAAACTCCTCGAGATTTGTTAAGAGAAAATCGCAGATAGCTCAATGTTTCACTCAGACCGGCTTTGGTCCCAATTAATACGACTTAAGAAGTTTTATAGCAATTAAAATACGCTGCTTTTTACGATGCTGAAGTCCGAATGTATTATTTGTTGCACTTCCTTTCTCTGACAGAAAAAAAGAAACGTCCCAAGTTGAGGAGCTGTTTCTCAACATTAGGCGAAGGAAATGTTCATATCATTGAGGTGTCCTCTTATCACAGAGTCCCAGTGTCGAATGTCGAAGCGAAAGAGCAGCGGCGCAAATTAGGCAGATTAACGGGAGCAACTCTGGGCCATTTGGTGATGACCTTGAACGGGCTTTTTCTAGGTAACTGTCAGGCCTCTTTTCATGTTCGCCGCACTCGCACAGAGATATGGGGATCGCCTTTTTCTTTTACCCCCGACTACTGTTTGCTAATGATTATTTGGCAGAGCTCTGTGTGTCAGCCGCAATTACAATCGCAAGCCGAAGAAGCCAATAAATGGTTAAGATTAGGCGAGGAGTCAGGCGGCCCACCCGCAATGAGCGCCAAGTCCCCCCCCCTTGTTATTTATACATGCTCACTAGTGCTAAAGGGGAGGGGGGACAGTTGCGAGAGATGAAAATTACGCCAAAAGCTTTCGCGGATGTTATTAAAACGGTTTTTACGGCATTAGCCGCCTGACAGGATTTTACGGCATTTTTTTTTCTTAGTTTTTTTATGCTCTCGTTTTGGCATGTTTTTCGGCGCCGAATTTCCACTTCCACTTAATTTCTGTGGTTTTTAAGTGGACAGCGCTAATGATGGGAATGGACCGCCACAATCGGAACTCTGGAAATAAAAGTGTCTTTATCTGTTGCTGGAGGATGAACCGGGGAAGTGAAATTAAATGGCTCTGAATAAACTTACAAACAATGACAATAATAAGACTGGGAGCATAAGAAATATTGAATTAAACTAAAGCGAATTAAATAAACAATGAAATGGCTAATTACTTTTGATTGTTTTCTACGAAAAGTATTTGTCGATCAAAGCCTCGTAATAACATGTTTTTTTTTTCATGGGAGGTCAGTAGTAAAATATTTGTGTGATTTAACAGTCTAGAAATGTAATATTTTTATGTGCTGTAAGAAATATTGAAAAAAAAAATGAATCAAAATTGTATTTACATATTTTTTTATGAAGTCTCCAATATGAGTTCGAATGAAAACTCATTAAAATGTTTTTGGTATTTACGCTCGCGAATTCTTTATAAATAAATAAATTTCATCAAATTATGTTGGGAAAAAACAAATTTTTTCAGGGAAAGAAAGGAATTGATGTTAGACGACTGTTTTAATGTTGTTAATTTGCTCGTAATAGTTTTTTTTTGTAAGTTTCATTTTAATTTGTAGAAAATAGAAAATATAGTGAATTGACAAAAAATTTATGCTTATTTTAAGTTGAAAAAAAATGTCCAAGAGCAGAAAAGATATAGAAATATTTGTATTCTATTTCAATCTGCATTTATCCTGTATTAGTTTCTGAACAGATGAAATTAAAAATTTAAAAAAACACACACACACAAAATATTTATCTAGAATATACTTTATAAAATATTATAAAAACATTTTAAAATTTTTTATTTCTATCGGAATATTTCACCATAAATGAAGCTTAATGGAAGATAATTCTTTCTTGTTAAAGGCATAAAGGAGCTTTTACAAAAAGACCACATTTTATTTATGTGAAAAAAGTTCATTAAAAATATAAATAAACCTGTTCGTTGTACTAAGGGGTGTTGTGAAACTTTAATTATTACAAAGAAATAACCGAGATATCTGGATAAAATTTATTCTGCACATTAATAGATCCTTATGTACCTATTGTTGTAAACAACAGTTCTGAATGTTCATTTTGGTTTCAGAAAGCCATAGAACTCGCAGGATGGAGAAAGTAGAGTTCCTCCTGCTGACTTCTACAGTGACGGCATTCGAAAGATCAAGAAAAGCAGAGAGAAATGTGTAACTCTGGAGGGTGACTAAATATAGCGAAGCCTTAAGAACAATAAATAAATAGAAATTTTTCGTGGATCAAGACATATGATATGGACATGACAGCAAAAAGATAAAAAAAAAAATACAGATCAGCTACGATTATTATTTCGATAAAATTTCATTTTTCTCTTTTGTGAAATGCCTCCCGATAAAGCAAAGCGCTCCTAGAATAGCCGCACATGAAAGAGAAACACGAATTGCAGCGCCGGTGTGATCGAATAAAAAGTTTCAGTTTAAAAATCGGAGAACGAGTTGCGCGGTACGAAACGAAACAGGATAATGCAACTTTCGCGTGATCATTTAAAGAACCATCTTTATTGGACTCTCCAAACAAGCCGAAGTTGTGTTTCAACAAGCCCAAAGAGACGGACTCAATCTAATCTATAACAATGTTCTTTTTACGACTCCGACAAACGATTCTGGCGAAGAAGGTGCGAACTTCTGAAACTTTTAATCGCCGAGCGGACGGCACGATTTTCGTGATCAGTCGCTTCACGAAGACTCGGCTCTTCGTGAACCCGACATCACGTGCGGTCCACGCGACCGCGACACGAGGAACTCCGATGACGGCCGAATCAACACGACCGGTCGACTCGAGATGAATTAGAAATAAATGAGAAAATATTAGCCTTCCGAAGGGACGATCTTTCATGCTGGAATTTTTTAACGACGTTGATTATTTCTCATATAAAAATTTGTATATTAGCTTTTCAAAGATTAAAATAAAATACTCATGGGAAACTAAATTTTTTTTTTATTATTACTGATAGTTAGTTGGTTATTTTTAAAGAAAATATATACTCAAAAATAAATCTGTAATTGAATTTTTAAGACAACTCTAAGGCAGCCATTTTTGTTAAAGGATTGTCAAGGCAACTAAAGAATTATCTTCTTACTATAGCTTCCTCCTCGATCAAAGAGTTTGAAAATGTAAATAAAACCTTTTGAATTTATTCTGTAAAGTTATTTAGCTGTTAATGCATCAATGGGGGCGCACGAAATATTTTTTTTTAAATTATTACATATAATATTACAATTTTTACAATTATTACATATATTCGTTTCTTTTTTTATTAATATTATTATATTTACATAATCTAATGTGAAAAGCAGAACATTTTTACCATTTCTATGAAGTTTGTCTTCTTTATTGTCGCTCATTTTTTTACGTTATATTTCTGTACAATTCCTTTTAGAATAATTCTTTTTCTCCTTTCATATCTCCGATTTCGTGCTCCTGTTTCCCCAGAGCTTTACAGATATCAGAGAAAGTGCATCGTCTTCAAATTGAACATTCATTTCAAAAATCGCTCTTGGAGAGAAATATATCTTTGGATGGGGCTTTTGAGTTGAAGCCTTTTGGTACTCGTATTTCTAGAAATGAACTGCTTGCTATACTTTTTTTTTCCTCCAATAATGTACACTACTACTTCAAACGTTTAATCACGGCAGCAGTAGCCGATTGGTTACAGTCGTAAACTCATAGTTGTTGTTGTTTCCATAGTATTGTGCGTGCGAGTCCCAATTTTTTTTTTAATAAACACCCTCCGTGTAGTGAGACTGATGATCGTGAAGTTTTTCGGAACTCTATGTTCTCGTGTTTAATAGTGTGGAAGTTTGGAGATTGCAATGCCTCAAGGGCTTAGCTTCTTTAAGCGAGAGCGAGAATCGTTGCTTCGAGGTATCTTTTTGATTTTTTTTTCTGTACTATGGGGTTAACTATCTACATTAAACACGAATGACGCGCCACCGGTATACTCTGGTGATCCTCATTCTTGCCAACTATTTTTTACTTTTACTTTTTTCGGTATAGAATACAATCTCAACAAATGTTTGGCACAAAATAGCCAGATTTAGCCCTTGCGCCATAAGGTCATTATGTTTTGGTGAATGGGGTACTAATTAAAGTGTCGACCGCGGCTCAAAAAGACAAAGCCCGTCGCCAATAGGCCTCATGTTGTTTTTGAGTTGCAACGTTGATAAATAATCAATCGTTTCATCATTTTGATACACTTTTTTTTCTCACTTTAAATTTTTTTTACTCCATCCCCTTAACTCTATCGCGGGAGAAAGAGAGAGGTGACGTACTCCAACTTTCGTGTTTACTTCTTCCAACCCGACCCACCGAAACTCTTTCCAACTCATTCTCATTCAAGAAACGATCTCTCTGTTTCAATCACACCAATCCTCATTCAAATTTTCCAGTTTCAAAAATTAATAAAAGTAAAATAATTTTTTTTTATCTTGTGTCGCAAGAGCGATAATTCGAGTGGTGTGTGTGTGTATGAATTCGTCTGCCGGTGGTCTGGCGTGTGGGTGGGGGGTGTTGCGGTTAATGGGTTAATACGGAACGAGACCAAAAGAATTCCGTTGGGGTTGGGCAGCGCTCGACGCCCACGCAGGCCTCGTCGGACTCGGTCAAGGTCTGACGTCTGCAGATCCGGAATTAATGGATGAAAAGATTTCGAATTTGCACCACCGGGGACGCGACGAGCGTTGCGCAACGCGTGTGAGAATCCAATCCGCAACAAAAGAAGGGGAGAGAGCGCTCCAAATTCTACGCATTGCGAGAAAGGGAGTTGAGTTGTTTGTCTTTTCTCCGTAGTTTTTGTTCAAATGCAGCAAATCGAAAGACCAGTTTTAATTCTGATGAAGGTTTGTGTTTCGGCGTCTGGGTGAATGTTGGATTTTTTTTTAAATTTACAACACCCAAAATTCCTCCAGGTAGAAACGCTTTTCAATTGGAAATAGGAGTTGAAAAATGGTCCGCATAAAATTCAGAAAAGTCTTCGACGTTGTGTCTGTAACGAGTTTTTTTTTATTGTTCATTGACGTCACACTTGAAGCAACACGAGAGCTATTGGTGATGAACTTCGAAATTTTGGACATCGGTCAAATTACGAGGACGACACCTAAGCTGGCACCTTCCACTTCAAACTCCCAAACCACATCAACGGGAAGACTTGAGACCCATAAGATAAAACGAGCATAGCCGCGCTACACGGGGGGACTTCGATGGCACCAGGCTCGAACTCACGACTCGACGGAAACAACGCCAGCTGCGCTGTGACGAGATGCATCTTCAAAGGAAAAACGTGGATGTCGAAAGGTACCATTCGACACATTACTTCGTTATAGATGTTTTACAAAAAAGAAGGTTGCAACCTTTTATAAGGTTTCTTCTAAAGTTTATTAAGAGTTGTGTGGGATGGATGTTAAATAATAATACAAATAAATGTATTGGTCTTTGAATGAATCGATCTACTAGGAATGTAATCCGATGCAGTTTATTTTTTAATCCATTCATTCCCTTACGAGCACGCGTTATTTAAATATTCAGGAATACAATTGAGCGAATACTTAACAACTCTTTTTATGTAACTGTTAAGATGTGAGTGTGTTTAATTGTTGTCGTAATATTTTTTGGATGAGGAGGTCCACGTTCTTACGTCAAAAATAGTCAAGTTACGGAGTCAAAGGAACTCTGTAACTGAAAAATCAATTCTTTTTCTGGTGAATAATATCAGCTCTTCTCGTGTTATAATATTTGAGCGATTGTTACAGTGATGGTTAAGACAACGTGTCTAGCGAAGTTAAGATTCGAATTTTTAGTAAAGCTTTTAAATTGTAACTTTTGAGTAATTCTTTCAAATTTACATCGGTTGAAAGTGCATTTGAAAATGTATTTAGATCGGCATATACACAGGCAATTTTTGTATAACTAAGTGGCATCGGAAATAAAAAGAAATGCTTAGAAAAATGGAAAAAAAAAAATCCTTTTATTAACATTAACCAACAAACCTACTCAAGAGCGTGGGTGTGCATTATTAGACGCAGAGAGGAAATCCAAAGTGCAGATCATACGAAATAGCAGCAGCCAAACAGTCTGCAGCTCATCTAATATGTTTGACGCAGAGAAGCGTCAGGTTCCAGACCAAATGACTGCTCGATTTCTTTTGATCGCAGTTTTTTTAAATGATATTTCGTACAAATACATTTGACTAAATAAAATATAACTTCCCAAAATTTATTGCAGAATGTTCTTGATTTCCTTAGTGGAGGCTTAAGAGGATTATTCGCTTCCCGTCATTCAAGAGATGAAGGTAGTAGTAATTTTTAACGTGAGAATTTTAATTGACATTAAAAGAGCCAAAATTTAAAAGATGATAAATTAAATTCATCACACTCACCCTCGCTCGCGCACACACACACACACACACACACACACACACACCCTTCTGCATGCACACTGCTGGCCACTACACACACACACACACACACACACACACACACACACACACACACACACACACACACACACACACACAATACCACACATTAAGAGAGGAGAGGAAAGTATATATATGAAAGAGAAGTATGTTATATATATATGTGAGAGAGAGAGAGAGAGATATTATAATAAGGCCTCCCGAAATAACACATTTCCAAAACGGCCGTCAAAATCTTTTGGGTTGGACAGATCTGTTTTTAAGATACCAGGTATTTCACGAAGATTTGCTACAGAGAATATAAGTTTTGTCACGACGTCCTCAACAGAGTGAATTGGAGTCTTATAGATGAGTATCTCGAGATGTCTCCAGAAGAAAAATTGGGTACTTGATACACAAGAACGTGCTGAGAACGTGCAAGAGACTGTGGTCCATCCTTTCTAATCCATCGAGGACCCAATGGGACTTTGAGATAATTGCGCAGTATAGTGTCGAAATGAACTAGAGCTTCGTAGTCCTGAAACTAACATTTCAAACGGCAACAGGACGATTAACAAGTAATTCTGGTAATACCACTCCCAGAAAGGGGTGATGTATCGTTCCTTTGAGGGGATGTGGTAGCAAGTATGAGCCAATAAGGGAATCATTCTCAATAGTCACCCACACATTAATAAAGATCGGCTACCAGAAAGCATGTGAACATGTAACAAGTGGCTTAGAGAAGGCACACAAATGAAAATTCATTCAAATCATTCTTAACAAGACTTTCATTCTGAAGTGAATAAAAAGCTCTTTAAAAAAAAATTCTTCAGCACTTTTAATTTTTGCACGAACTTTCTTCATTTTCGATCCCACATTGCTCATTAAAAATGACTTTGTACGTACATACATTGGCATTGTACGTAACGTACATTGTACCTTCCCTGAAGGTTTGGCCCACGAGTTCAGGAACACACCGTAAATCCATGGTTCTATTCTCATTAAAAAATGAGTGATTCATTCTTCTTTTTTTTTTGGTGAAAATTTTGAATAATTCTTTTTATAATCCGTCTAGTACGACACTAATCGAATCAATCCTAAAATAACAAAAAATACTTTTATTTTCGCAAGTTTTTCCAACTATACAATAACCTGTGGTTTTTATTTTAATCTCAAACGAATCCTTTATTTATGAAAATAAAATCTCTATTATATTTATTTTATAGAATATTATCTTTTATTTATAAAAATAAAAAGACTTTTAAGCGACTCATTTCATTTGAAAGATTTCTGGGACGGCAAAGTTAGAATGCCCAGTCCATTAAAATGTAATTCCTCTCAGTTTAAAATACGCAATTTGTCTTGTATCCTGATTGCTTGACAGACATTTACCTATCATTTTACTGGATGTTCCGTACTTTGACGGAGTAAAAGTGAAACACGTCAAAGCCAATTTTCTCAAACGATGAAGTCTTTTTCGACGAAATAAAAGAGGGAGGGGGGAATGGATGCCACCCCTCCCGATATTTCCGCCAACCAGTGGGTGGAACTCAGTCATTAAGCTAAAGTACCGATCCTTCTTCTAATTACATTTCAATAAGCGAGGCTCTGCCAATCCCCCCCCCCCTCATTTTTTTTCTAATAGCGGATAAACTGGGCACAACTGGTTATCAGCCATTGCTCGTAAGTCTATTGCGTAAAAAAAGAGGATATTTTTTATTATCTTTTTTTCGTTCATCGTTTTTTTTTATGGTGATAAATTAGTTTCACCGATTTCTGAAGCAGTTTCTGTCGGTTGATATTACGGTGTGTCTAAATAGGAGCTTCTCCGAGTGTTGCTTGACTTATGGCACGATCGGTCAGTGTCATTTGATTGGAGGAAACGATTTCAAGGTGATGCTGACAGTTAAAGAGTAATTTCTAAAAAACTGTTTTGACGAGTATTTATCGTCCCCGTAATACGTGAAGAAACTCCCGATTTCTTTCCTAGAAGCTGACTCTCAAATTTAAACTAATTTTTTCATATTCTTCTTAACCGTAGTCTAGTTTCCCCCGATGTTTGTTTATAAATTTTGGTCGATGAAAACAGAAAGATAACTTGAAAGTAACTGAGATATTAAAATGCTTTAAATTTTACATTTTTTTACTTAGCTATTAAAAAAAATAAATGTAATTGCACTGAAATTTGATAAAAACGAACAAAAAGTGAATTTTAAAATTATAAACACACGTGGAATGCCATTTTTAAAAAAGGGGAGGATTATTTAAACTTGGCATAGAATAAGTTCATTTTTCCTTATCAAAGGTATCTCAGTTATCTTAATAACGTATCAATTAAAGCATTTTTAATGGAATAACATTTATCTCTTTTTTTTACAATGATGTAAATGAATTAATAATATTAAGGCTTCCGTCTACCCGACATTTTGATTTCGTGGACGTAATGTTAAGCCCATGGAATTTCTACTTTAATTCTCACATCTTTACTATTTGATCTTTTTCAATGCAATAAATGCACCTGAAAGAGCAAAAAATAATGAAGGCTTCTGGGGAAATACTTTTTCTCTTCGATTCTTAAAAATATTTTACACCTATTTTAATGATTCGTTTACGAGTTTTCCTGTTTTTAAAAAATATTTTTAAGAATCAGAGAAAAAAAAAAGTATTTCCTTAGAAGCCTTCATTATTTTTTGATCTTTCAGGTGCATTTATTGCATTCGAATAGATCAAATAAAAAAGACGTGAGAATTAAAGTCAAAATTCTATAGGATTAACATTACGCCCACGAAATCAAAATGGCGGGTAGACGGGAACCTTAAGCGGAGGAAGCAGTGGGAAATAATTTAAGATTTTTTTTATAAAATTGTACATTAATATAAATTGATGGTGTCATATTCCCTGCATCATTATTAAAATGTTTTTGAAATAATTTAAAGTTGGTTATCCGCACATTACATTTGGAGTAGAGCTAGTTGGCGACATAGTGTTTTAATTAAACGTTATTTATTTTTATCAATTTACAGTGGGTTCCTATCAAAGGGGAAAAATTGTTCAATATTTTAAATGAGAAATAAATTATTCACCTAAATACATATTTTTTCCGATATAAAACTAATTTTTTTAATCTCTGCTTTAATAACGAAGCAGTCACGTTGTACTACAATCCAATTTTATTGAGGTAACGGAAGCAACTTCAACAATGGAAAAGGGAGCTTATTCTAAGGAATATTTATATAACTCTCACTTTTTTTTTTTAAATTAAAAGCAATCAAAGTCGGATTTTAACACTGAGATTCCAGTATATTTTTGCGCCTGTTTTTCTAAACGTAAAATATTATGTAAAATAATTAATAATGAATAGCCGTATCTATACATTTGTAAATCATGCACTTAACATTAGTTACATCTTGCATAAAATCTATTGTATTTAGAATTTTAAAAATTTACAGAATACTTTTAATATATTATTATGTCCGCTGAGCATATAATAAATTTAATAAAATTTTCAAAGATTTTCAAATTTTTGATTTAAATTTCCTATAATTTTTATACAAATATAGTGTAATGCTCAAAATGTGTGAGTATTTATTAGGAAAAAATTATGTTTTCACTGTGTACATAAATTAAACACATTTGTAGAAAATATCAGCACTATCGTAGAATAGATTTTGAGGAAAGAGTGTATCCAAAGTTTCAAAAAATAACATTCTGAGGAAAATGCAAATAGAAATAAATATTTTTTCCTCTAAGGCAAGGCACGTGTGTTTACAATTTTAAATTCAAGTTTCGAAAGCTCTATTTATCAAATTCTCCTAAATACGCCAACGGAATCAGCGGAGCATCTTTTATTTTTTAATAGCAAAAGGAATAAATGCATTTGAATCATAATTTGAAGCATTCTAGAGCCTCGGTGACCTTAAGAACTTTTTCTCTTATAATTAATATAAATATGTTCAAGCAGTGACAGATGTGGTGTAGAGCAACACCCAATTGAGTTGAAATTTCGCACACGCATATAGCTCACGTAATTGCTCTTTGTGTCTTAAATTCCCAGAATTAAATAAAATATAAGAAAAAAAAAATTAATTAAATCGAGCTTTTATTTGACAGACTAAAAGATATAAAAATATTTTTTAAAGCAAATTAATACATAATTTATAAAAGTTTGAGGCATTCATACTTCTGATCTGATTATAAGTAAGCAGGTATAGTATTTAATATAACGGGGTAATTATATATCTAGATATTTTAGAGAAGCCCTTCGTACTTTTATAGTTTATATATTATTTTGCATTAAAAATTATTTTAACATCTTTCAGTCTATTTTTAAATAAAATCTTTATTAAAAAAAACTTCTTTTGACTCAATTTTTTTTTCTCTCTCTGTTACAATACTTCCCGATTAACGTTGACACCGCACCAACGCCTTTCTCCGCCTGTTTAGTTCCGGCGATTGTTGAGGGGTATTTTATCGCCACTTCAATTTTCCAGCCGCTTGATCTTAGCGCACAAAACGAAACTTGTGCCCAACAAGCCGTGTCGAGTCCAAGATCTCGAAGCGGAGAAGTCTGGTGTTCGGAAGAACGAGTTTGCACTCATGGATAGTTCTCACGCCCCGGACAAGCACTAAACTATAGGTTTAACCGAAAGGTCTCTTTTTCTTTCATTTATATCTTGCCGAACATCGCGCCATTCTGTTGCGAAAGAGATGGTGCATCTCTTTGTAAAGACGCAATGCCTTGCTTATCTAGTTGTCAAAATGTTTCCTTTTTGCGACGGAGAAAGAATTTTTCTTTTGCACAATTTTTATTCTAAAAGTAAATAGCTGGCTGCCACCCACACTGAAAAAATCTGAAATTTTTCGCTACACTAATGAAAGAGGGATAATTAGGAAGGAGTATCTCGTGAAGTTTTGATTATTACTAAGAAAAAACGAGATATCTGAATAAAATTTATTCTGCATAATAATGGATCCTTATGTATATAATGTTGTAAATGAATTTGTTTGGTTTCGTGAAGCCGTAGATTGAAGTAACCCGCGGTATTGTATGGTTTAGTTATTATCCAGGGGTATCGTAAAGTCTTAATTATTGCAAGAAATAATTGAGATAGAAACTTAATTGCGTTTATTATTCTTATATGACTTACACATATTGAATAACTCTCCATAGTTATACGTTCATCTCAGTGTTTTTAGATTTCTTGAATACCGTCATTGTAGGAGTCAGTTGATTGAACTCCATATTGCGAGTTACTTCAATCTACGCCTTCCTGAAACCAAACAAATCAACATGAATAGCTGTAGTTTACTGCATTATGTTCATAAAAATCCATTAACTTGCAGAATAAATTTTATCCCGATATCTCGGTTATTTTCAGTAATAATTAAAACTTTACGTCCTTCGTTATTTCCCCTCTCAAAGGCTTTTGAGGTAATGCAGCATTTTCATAATTTCTAATATCATTTAATAAATATTTTTAAAGTTGGAGTCAAAAATAAAAGAGTTAATAGTACTTGGTCTTTACAGCGATTTAAGATTACTCACAATTTCTTTTTATTTCTTTGTATTCTTTTTAAAATAACAAGTCATTTTGCATAAAAGAAATGCTATCATGATGTAATTAGAAGTATGTATTTTATTTACGAACATTTATATTTTGTATATAAGGAAGACGCAAAGGAATTAAATGCCTCTCTGAACAATATGTGAGTGAGTGAAAGTGAAGTTTAATGGCGCACAAGAGCCAAATATGGCTATGCTGCGCCATACAAAATGCAACTGTGGTCTGACGTTTGAAAAAAATGGAAAAGAAATAAGAAGTTTCACAAAGAAGGAGGGTCGAAAATATAAAAAGATCACTAGAGTATCCCGGGGCGCGTCACCAGTTTACCAAAGACAGTAAACCCCCACGGGCATCATGTCCCCGAGGCCCCCTAGTGATCTTTTTCTTCTTTCCTTGGGTGCCTCGGGGATATGATGTCCGTACGTACTTAAAGAGGGCAAGCCCATGTGGTCCCTTGATATAATCCCCTGCTACAGGGTGTTCGACTATACCCCCAGACACAGGTACCCATTTTAGTCGCCTCTTTCGACATGCATGAGCAACAGTGGGACTAATCTCTCACACCCAGCCTACACACGGGTGTCCGAACATTATGATTCCCTTATTACAATAATGATTGTGTCTTAAAATGTGTTAACAAAGTCAGTTTAATATTCATGCGACTATTAGAGTGTTTTTAACGAATCAAATCCTTTATTTTTTGTAGAGTTAAAATTTATGTATATAGCTTATTTATTTTCACTAAATACGTTTTTTGGCTCATAAATATTTGTGATTTTACTACATCAGATTTTAAAAAATAAACGTTATTCAGCTGTTTATACATAAGGTATTAGGTTATTCCGAAAAATGTATGTGTGCGTATGGTGTTATAAATCATAAATGTAAGGTTATTTTTTACGCATCATAAAAACCTTGCAGCATAAAAATTTAGAGATAGAAGTGTGCGTCAAAAAGAATTAATCGAATTTTATACACAGTGATTTATTGTTTCCAATGTGTTAATAATTTAACAGCATTGCATTCATACCCAGCACCATGAAAATAAGTATCTAATAACTTTTTCAATTCAAAGCATTACATTTGTTAGTACCTTTAAAAACTGGTATCTTCCATAACATTAAATACAATCCTCTCCGGGTAATCCGGCAGTTATCATACTTGAGCACTGCCAGATTATTGAAAATTCGCCGAATTTAAACAGCAAATGCTATTTGCTATTTCATAAAATTTATTACAGCACGCGCAAATAAAGCGCAAACAACACAAAATGACTTAAACAACAAAAAAAATATACTGTTTCCCTTTGACAGCCTATATTATTTTATAAAAGCAGATGACATAAAACAATACTCTAAGATTAATCAGCCAGCGTGAAAACGTCTGATGACTTGCAAGGCGGGAAAAGTGAAGTGCAGGATTGTGGAGGGACTACCGTACTGTTTTAATTTTAAAAAAAATGTATATGCGAGAATGAAGTCGTTTTCAAATCTAGAATTAGTTTTCAGTTTTTGAACTTGGCATTTTTAGGAAATATTTCTTCCCTTTTTTCAAAAGACAGGAAAACATCACGAAAAGAAAAGTATTACTAAATTGTATAGGTTGATTGATATTTAACGGTAAAATTCGCCGAAAATATTCTACAGATAATATATTCGCATTCAATACACAATAGATGCAAGAACTCGTTGAGAGTCATCTTTTTTTCTTTTTTAGTTTTTGCAAAAGATATTTGGAATACAAATCAACATTTGAAGAGGATTATGGAAACAAAACATTCAAAATTTAATGTTTCTTAAAATAAATTTGATTAGTTTTCTCTACCATTAGTAAGCTTTTGGTGGAAAATAATTTGTAATAAATTACTATCATTGGGACTGAATGGTTATGGATAGTAGTTGTGGGAATATTTTTTTTTTTTTTTTCAAATTGGAACGAAGAGTTTATATCAGATAAAAGAACTTTTTTTATATTTAGATAACATATCTATCTATATATATTTTTTAAATAAAACCTGTAATTCTGTGAGGCAAAAAAGTAAAAAAGGAATTAAAAAGTAAGATATAATATCTTTCTTCGGGCAGAAAGAAACTAAATAGAAATAAACTAAAAATAACCAGTTTATTATCATCATAGACAAGATTTTTTTTTTTTTAATTAATCTGAAAGTATTTCACTAAATAACTGAAGTGTTACGCGCGATTATAAGTTAGATAGGCGTACAACACTTTCATTTTTAGTCAAAACTTTTCAGCTGAATAGAAAAATCCTTTTTTTTTTTCACTTGTAATGATGATAAACTGTCGTTTTCAATACACTTTCATTTATTTTTTTTCTGGCCGAAAAAAAAATTGTATTTTTCTTTTTAGTTCTTTTTATATTTTTGTTGCTACATAGAATGTTAGTTTTTAATTTTTTATGAATATTATTTTCAATTTTTTTTTTTTTTTTGGTCCTTACTTCCAAAATTTTTTTAATAAATATATTCAAATTTTCTTTTATTTATAGTTTTATAATTGAATATTGCTCCGTCACTTAAACTGAGCTTGTGTGCAACATTTCAAAGTTCAAGCTTGTAAGAAAATGGGTGGAAATTTGATATAAAAATTGTGTATTACATTAATACGCAGTGCAAGGCAATTAAAAGTGTTGTAAATTGGATAAAAATAAACGCAAACGCAGAGAAAGAAAGGAAGAAAAAGTAAAACGCATGATTTTTCCAGAAAAGTTTAGATTCGAATACTATTATTCAAAATTGGAGTGAATCGGTGCATAATATATAAACGTATGCCGATAATTAATCAGTAGAGATTTTGAAAACAGTCTTGGGGGAAAAAATTGAAAGATGTCAGAGTTAACCACATACTCAAATTCTACACATTTCATGGAAATCATTTGAGAAATTACGATACATTGTTCTTCAAGGATTAAGTATTTTACAATTAATGAAATCATAATCAATCAAATTTATTTTTTCCTTGAATTTTTTGAAGAAACAACACGCCTAGCGTTCTACATTTGAAAATGATTCAATACATACCGGTGCGAGGTTTCGTAATCATTGCGCGCGCGGAATCGTTTGTTGCGAGCTACTCGTGTAGCAAAGTTTCCTTTTTAACATGTAAATGACGTCAGTTTAATTTATGGTTAATTCTTTTCTTCTAATTGAGGTCTTTAACCGAACATTTTCAAAATACGTTCGTTGTTTCTGAAAGAATTGTTTTTAAATAAATTAAAAAAAAAAAATCCTCGATACTTTGAAATTTCCTCCAGGAAAAACGATTGATGAAGTCATTTTTATCACAGTGATGTAATGCGCGAATCCTGAACACTTTATAAACACTTGTTTATATAAATGCTATTAAAATGTCATATTTAATACGGGGGAAATGTTAAAAACTAAGTGTTCCGAGAGGTATGTAAGAAAATTTTTTTCTTTTAATACATTATAATAATTTCTTCCTTGACATATAAATATGCTGCTACTTTCGAAACAGTCCACTATTTTATTTAAGTGCCGGATATTTTGAAAGCAAATATTTGACTACAAATGGGGCATCCAAAGACAATGAAAGAACCGTTTGGCAACTCTACTTCTAATTTAACGATTTCTCAAAACACGGGAAAGGAGGACTTACGCCACTACACATATCACACCTCCGCGTTCTAACAAGCAGCTCTTTTTTTTTTTTTTTTTTTTTTTTGATAGATAGGAATAAAAATTTCCTCCGATATAAGAAAAAGAGAAGGAAAAGTGGCAGGTTCTTCGAACGAGGTTTTGACCCCGAGAGTGCAATATGGATGATTCCCGGTCAGACTAGTCTCCCAGCCTTGACCAGGCTCTTTCCACCCCCGCCGCCGACGGTTGACCGCTCCATTAAGTCCACCCTACCTGGTCAAGTTCGTTAGCCCATTAAGCTCAATGAACCCCAGCGCCTTCATTAAAGCAAATTAACCATGCGCCGCATGCTTCTGGGACCGGAGATGACCTGCTTGCGTAACTCATCATTTGGCTCGAATATTAAATTGATAAAACATCAAAAGTTCTCCTGAACATGAAATAGGAAGGAAAATGCCTTAACCCTCTAAGCATTCGATCAATAAATCATTTTCAATTTTAATATTATGAATTCTGTTCTGTTTAAATGTTGTTCATCTTTCATTCATTGCTTTGATACAGTGGCTTTTAAAGTCGAGGAACCCTAAAGAGACTTTTTGTTTTTGGCGCGAGGAACTCTTCCAACATAAGCTTTGCAGCAGACATGAACAGTCTTTTTGAAATTAGGGGCGCAAAGGGAAAAAAAGGCTTTGCTCTCAAAAATAACTTTATAATTGAAGAGGAAAAAATGAAATTGTGTCGCGGAGTTGGCTACCCTAGCTTCAAAGTATTACTTTAACGAGGGTTTATGATTATGTATCTGATTGATGAGTAAACATTTTTATTTAAAAATCAACCGAAGTTGCAGTACTACTCGGTAAAGTATACACTGACATTTTTCTTTTCATTTACGAATGTACTCAGCACACGATAGCACATATTTCATTGAAAGTTTAAATTGTCATTCACTTTTTTTGGTTACAGTCCCTCAAATAGTTTTACTTTGTAATGACTTTTCTTTTGCGACAATTTTTTTTTTTTTTTTTTTTTTTTTTTTTTTTTTTCCTTTCTTTTTTCAATTAATTCTTGAAGTAGCCTCACGGAGTAAAGTAGCGCTTTGCAGATCACGGATTCACAGCCCCGGCTGATTCTATTATAGCGCATTTTTTTATGCTTTCAGTTATTTTCTCGGTGCATTAGCTCTTTATATAATGTATTGTGGCTGCGGTAGCTTAGTGGCTATGCTCACGAACTCGCTGCTGGCATTGTTTCCGTCTAGTCGTGGGTTTGATGCACCTTAAATCTAGTCGAGGGTCTAAGTCCTCCAGTTATCATCGTGTTGAATTTTCGAGAGAAAGGTACCAACGGTCGTCGGGTGTCGGCTTTGTCACTTGACCAAGGTTCAAAATGACGAGATCCGTCGACAATAGCCCTCTTGCAGCTAGCTTCTTAGTGTGATGGTAAGAAGTAATAACAATAATCACAATTTTATAATATTTTTTCTGACGTATCAGTTTACTAATAATTTTTTTTACAATTTACTTCAATCTATCGCTTCTATCTTTGCTCACGAAATACACAAAATACATTGTTTAAATAAATATTCACTTCCAATTTATAAATTTTAATGCAGGTACTAAATTACATTTGTTCGTTTTATTTTTTATGTCACCACGTTATATATATATATATATATATATATATATATATATATATATATATATATTACGCATTATTACTCATATCAAGGTTCAGCTGCAGCTACAGTTGCCAATAGCCATGAGCCTCGAACTCATGGCCAGTATTGTTTGTGCCGAATCATGGGTTCGAGTCATGATGCTATTAAAGAGATTCCCGTTCCTTCTTTGGCAAGCATTCAAGATTCTGATCAATTTTCAAAAATAATTAAATATGTCCTTATATATTTAGTTAATAAACACTAGGCAAAATGTTCTTTTTGAATTTTCATTTTGGGTCCTGTGGCCTCAGGTTTTGACTGATGGAACCCCGGAGTTCCACGGGACGCTGTTTGAGGATCACTATTCTAAACTAAAGGTTCATTTTTCAGTTCGTGCACCTCAGGCTGGTTCGGTTCAATTTCGCGTAACTCAACCAAGAATCCTCAAGCTTCTCCTCCAACACAATCGATTTTAAAACTTCTCAAAAAAATGTTGTGTTCATGGTAGTCGTGGACTTGAGGCCGGCGTTTTTCGTCGAGTCGTGGGTTCGAGACCTGATGCCACTAAAAACTTGACATGTATTAGGGCTCATGCACGTTAAATCTGATTAGTCTGCAAGTCTGCCTTTTGAGATGTTGGGGAAGTTTGAAAAGGGAGATGCCAGCTCAGGAGCCCTGACATCACTGAGATTCAAAATTACGATTATCCTCGTATTACTGCTAAATATATACGTGTCATTAATAAACTATCAGTTCTATACTATGAGCATAAACGATATTTTTTTGGAGCTCGACATATGTCTAATTTTCGTCTCGCAAAGAAAAATAGAGTCGTCACAATCATTCAATTGCTCCTGTCGTGGGGATGTCGCTGCGTATGGGATGGGGTGGGGGAGAGACGCAGACAAATGACGCGGCTCTTCGCTTCCCATCTATAAGTCTCGAGACAGTCGAAAACTTGTTGAAAAATGAAACCGATTTCGAACTCCTGGTGCTAAGTATGCGGACAGCAAAACAGTTCGATTTATCTAACCGCATGTATCACCCGACAACAATTCCCCGTTTTCTTTCTTTTCTTTCCCCTCCCCGGATACTATTTAGTATTCTATAAGGCTTGTAAAGAACAGAAAGGTCTGCTCGAGTGCATATTACATGATGCGCGTTTTTGCTTCTTTCTCGAGAAACGAAATTCAAGTTCAAAGCTGATGGTTTGATCAATGTATTTTTATTCCACGTCAGGAAGAGACAAATGAGCTGTCCATTAAAAATAAAAAAAGGAAAATGAGCAAGACGGCAGTGGAGGATGTTAAGTGATATTAAAAAGGAAAAAAGTAGTAAATATTATTAATGGGTGATTCACAGCCATTTCGCTATGTTGTTCATAAGTAAATAAGACAGTAAAAAAATACAAAAGCTTTTGTATTTATTTATTTTTAAGGTTTGAACACTTTTTTTGAGCCTCTAAGAACCTCGATTGATGAATTCGAAAAAGCGAGAAAATGATGCACTGCAACAACTTAAGGTTGATATGTCAAATTTTTATAGACTATGCAAAAGTTTGTATGAAAATAATGAGATATTAAAAGCTGATTTAAATTAAGTGGTTAATTAATTAATAGATTGGTTTAATTAACGTCTCACAAGGAGCAACACGAGGACTATTGACGACGGACTTCTTAATTTTGAGTCATGGTTAGATGACGAGGACGATACCTGAGCAGGTTCCTCCATTCCACACCACGCCAACTGGAGGACTTTGGACCTTGACAGATTTAACGTACATCAACCCCAGCTACACGGCGGGTCTTTTGTGACATCAGGCGGGTCTTTGAATCCACGACTCGATGGAAATCACTGGTCACGAGTCAGCGACCACAACCAATAGGCTACCGTGATCACAAATGAAACGGAGAATACTAGAGGATTTGATGGAACTTATATATATATATATATATATATACAGTGGCTCAAACAATTGAGGATACACCTTACTTTCACTTGATAAATCCAACTTTTAATGAAAATAACACATTAACTGGAATAGAAGACGTATTTTTACTTTTACACGTAATAAAAGGGTTAATTTACAGTAAAAATAACGAAAATCAACAAAAAAATATCTAAAATTAAAAGTTTCACAAATATTTGAAGTAAACATAGGCAGATCTTTACCTCAAAAAATTAAGGATACGCCAATGAAATTTTTTCGATATATTACATGCATAGACAGTATCAGTATTTTGTTGCATGTCCTTTGGCTTTTATAATGTCCTCCAAACGTTTTGGTACCGATTCGACCAATTTTTTAGTGGTATCTGGAGATATTTTATCCCATTCTTCTTGTAACACTTGCTTTAAATGGGTTTTGTTTCTAATCTGGTGTTTTTGGACCGCTGTTTCTAGTGTGGCCCACAAATTTTCTATGACATTGATGTCAGGGGACTGTGGCGGTGTGTGCAATTGCTGTTTACAATGAAAAAGACACCACATTTTGACATTACGTGCCGTGTGTTTGGGGTCGTTGTCGTGCTGAAATATAAAATTTCCATCTCAACCCAATTTTTGTGCACTTTCTTTAAGATTGTTGCGGAGTATGTCTAGATAAAGCTTATGATCCATTATACCATCTATAAAAACTAAATTTCCTACTCCATTTGCAGCCATACAACCCCAAACCATGACGGAGCCACCACCATGTTTAACTGTAGGACGTAAATTTTTTGGATCCAAAGCGGTGTTCGGCTTTCTCCAAACGGTGTGACGACCATCGCTTCCAAAAATGTTGAATTTACTTTCATCACTAAATATAACTTTCTTCCAAAAGTTTTCTGTCTTCAACTGATGAGTTTTTGCAAACTCCAAACGCTTTTTCTGATTTTGTAAGCTTATGAAAGGTTTCTTTCTAGTTACTCGACTGCTATATCCAGCATGTCTAATCACATTTCTCACAGTTTCAGCACTTACACTTCTGCAGATTATTCGAGAAGTTTCTGCAGCTAGTTTGACTGCACTCAGTTTAGGATTAATCTTGATATCTTATAAAATTTTCCTTTTAGCTACATCACTCAGAATACGTTTCCTTCCTCTTCCACTCTTATTTTGAATTAATCCATCGCGTTTAAATCTCCCAATGATTTTCTGGACACATGAGTGACTTCTACCGACAATTTCAGCTATTTCACGATAAGATTTTCCCTTCTTAAATAACCTTAATATAAATTTTCTTACATCAATACTAGTCTCTTTCCGAGGAGCCATTTTCTATTTAAAATTACAACTTTATATTCTCATAACCAACTTCAAAAGACAGAAATAACAGTTGAAAAAGTTTAGGATAAAATTTCCCAAACTTTAGTAGCAAGCAAAAAGAAATCAAGTGGTAGTTAAACAAAAATTTCATTTGTGTATCCTCAATTTTTTGAGGTAAAAATCTGCTTATGTTTATTTGAAATGCCTCTAAAAAGTTTTATTTTAGAATTTTGTCGTTGATTTTTCTTTATTTTTACTGTTAATTAAACCTTTTGTTATGTCTAAGAATAAAAATTCGTTTGCACTTCTGGTTAAGGTGTTATTTTGATTGAAAGTTGGATTTATCAAGTAAAAGTAAGGTGTATCCTCAATTGTTTGTGCCACTGTATAAACAATAATAGAGAATTTTCTACAAAGAATTTATGAATGTTTAAGTACAAAAATTATAATTAATGGCCCTCAGGATGAAAATCGAGAAAATAAGAATTGCTTAGAATTCTTAATTTATTTTATTTTTTACGTAATTTATTTAAATATATTGTATTCAAGTCAAAAATAATTTTTACGGAATTTTTGAAAACTCACACACACACAAACACAGTATTTTCTTTAAGGGAAAAAAAAAAAACCATGATATCCCTCCCCTCATAATACGTCGATTCTAATAATCCAGATACTGAATCTTAAAAACTTAAAAATACTTGAACTTATATAAATATTTTAAAAACTAGATTTCTTTCTTTTTCTTTTTTTAAGTCTTTGTATCCGATTGCATTTTCCAAGTTCAGTCGAACCTTACAATTCGAACTTCTACGTATCGAAAATCTCTGCATATCAAAATTGTTTTAGGTCTTCTTTAACCCTAAGAAATAAACTAGGCATAGTTATTTTTTTTTTAAAAAAAAAAAAAAAAAAGAAAATGGTGAAAAGTTTCAACGTGTATTTCTGCTCATCAAAATTTTGATTTATTTCTTGGAATCTTTAGATTCTAAAGATAGATGTTTAAGTGTATTTATTTAATCATGGGAGTTCTTAATTTTTCTTTACTACAAAAAGTTAAGATTACATCTCTTTCCCAAGCTTTTATTTATCTTGTTATATTCATATACATATATTTATATCTTTTTAGTTCAAAATTTATACTCGAATTTTAATCCCCTTCTTATCATCCGATCGAGCCAAAGTTTTGTACACACGTATAGCTGATGTAACTGCTTTTTTTAGTCCTAAAATTTTCAAACTAATATGAATTAAATAAATACATATAAAAAAATTAAAATCAAGCTTTTATTTAAAGACGGACTAAATTGTATGAGGTGTTTTTTTTTTTTTTGTTTTTTTTTGTTTTGTTTTTTTGTAACTGTAAAGTTAATATACAAATTATAAAAGCTTGGGACATTTATACTTCTTTTGATCTCATACATAAGTAGCTATGATATTTAATGTATCGGTCATTACGTACATATCTTAGTTAAACATCTCAAGCTTTCATAAATTATATGTTATTTTATATTTTAAAATATATTAGCACATTTTTTTAGTCCATCTTTAAATAAAAGCTTGACTTTAAGGGTTTACTTATTTACATTAATTTAAACAAAAATAACTTTCCTAAGTGAACAGCTCATTCATTTCCTTAAATACAAAATCACTGCAACTCCTACGAAAATATTTAACTCCGAAAACAGCATTTTATTCCTCTGTCGCGCAAGGTTACCTCTTTTAACAAAACAATGCCTTCGTCTGCCTGTTAATGAAACCTGCCGGCATCAGATCCTGTTGGCTGCGACAACCGTAAACATCCACACAGAGATTTTTCCCACACTCCAAAGGGAAGGGAGGGGAGGAGATAAAGCCCCCCTACCTGTGCGCGTGGAGAAAAAACGACCGAAATTCCGGAGGTCCGCAGTGATAAAGTGTCGGCGAGCGCCATTAAAACCCCGCTAACAGAGTGCTTCGAATCGTTTGGGACGTGGGTGGTCGTTCGATAACACCCCCCTTCCCCTAGGGTTGTCCTGTAAGTCCACCCTTCGGAGAGGGTCGCGGTGATAAACCTGCGTAATGTGTTCAGAGATATGCGAGTTCCGTAGAAGTTCGTTTGTTGGGAAATTGAATGCAGTTTTGTTTTTACTACTTACTTGCAACACAAGGGAGTTAAGAAGTTATTTTGAAAAAGAAGAAAAACATTTCGTGGTAGATTCGGAACCGCGCTACATCTACATACGACTGTTTTCACAGTGACAGAATGGGATCCAAATAGGAAGTCTCATGATATCTCGTACAACACACAATAAAGGAACCTATTTCTTCGCTTATAATAGAATTTACGAGGGGTATGGCTGCACCATTCCGGCCAAAACAGAAATCCGGCGTTTTTACACTAAAAAACAAGCCTTACAGACAGCATTTAATCCTTTATGCATGAATGGAATAATTTAAAGAAGCTCATTTTTTTTTTCTTTTTGTAGTTTTAGTCATTTTGCGCGTTTGACACTTCTCTGGCATGTAGTGTATAAAATTTTATACAATAACACGTAGCTTTCTCTGTTAAATTACTATAAGGGAGTTTTCCAGTAATCTGGCATTTTCGGTAACAGTGCCGTGTTCTGATCCGATCCTTTCAAATTACAGAGAGAGCACTGTTCTAAGAAAAAAAACCGAGGTATCCGGATAAAATTTATCCGGCATATTAATAGTACATTAAGTTGATTGTATCTTATGTACATTATGTTGCAAATTGCAGATATTAATGTTGATTTGTTTGGTTTCAGGAAGTCATCGATTGAAGTAATTTTCAGTAACGTAAAGGCCTAATTATTATTCCGGGATACCGTAATGTTTTATTTGCTACTAAAACTAATCATGATAGAAATTTAATTTTTAAATATTATTTTTATAGTCGTCCTCTAGAATTATACATCCATCCCAGCTTTTTCTTGTGGCTGCGGTAATATAATGTTCATGGCCGCGGATTCGCGGCCACCGTTATTTCCGACGAATCGTGGATCGAGCTCTGCTGCCACTAAAGATCCACTGTATAGCCGGCCTGCACGTTCAACTTTTCGAGGTCCCAAGCCCTCCCTTTGGTGGGGTGAGGAAATTTGGAAATAGAGGTGCCGACTCAGGTATTATCCTCGTCATTTGACTGTGATTCAAAATAACGAGATCCGACCCCTTACCTCTCGAACTTCTAACAGCAACGTTAATCAACAATCAATCAAATAAAGCATTGCTCGACATTGCGAAGGCTGTGAATGTTGAACTCCACACTAAAAATTACTTCATTCCGCTATTTATTGAAACCGAAAATATTAACATTAATATCTGCAATTGACAATATTATGTATATAAAAATTCATTATTCAAAATAAATTTTACCCACATATTTCGGTTATTTATAAGTAATAATTAAAATTTTATTGTTCCATCTCAAACTGATACTTTCCGTTTTGAAATCCTTCTCCTAGGATTAAATGCGTTTCATATTTTGTCACAAAACTTTAAAAAATAAGGCTAAAGATCCATTTTGAATTTAAATGCAAAAATGATATGTGTTCATCGATTTTTTTCTGAATTTTAAAGACTTTTTTTTTTTTTAATTATAAACTGTATTTGTCTCATAACTAAGCCTAGTTATCGAAGCATTTTTATTAATTTTCTCAAAGTTTTCTAAGAGAAAGCCTCATTTTCTTAGACTTCCAGAGGACTTTTTTTTTAAAATAGCAAGTCTCATTTTCCTAAAAGATTTTAACAAATTAAATCACTTTAATTGTATTTTCATAACCTTTTCTACTGAGTATTTACCAAATGCAATCTTTTAGAAAATCTTAGTTACATAAATTATACATTTGATGCAATAAATTAATCGATTTAGACATGTTTTTTTTTTTTTTTTTCCAGTTTCGGCAATTTCACATAGTCTACTACGAGTTTAATATTTTTAGCTAAATCGTAACCCTTATCATTATTTTCTTTTTTAAAAACATGAGATATTTCTTTTGGACTTTTATAGTTAGCTTTTTTTTTTTTTTTTTAATACTAAAACAATCAAAATCGATTTACTAAATGGAGATTTCCCTTCAATGTGTTACATTCTCGTCTTTACGTAGTATAGGGTTTTAATTTATATTCTTATCAAACATGCTTCCTTTCATTATAACACCTTTTTTTTTGTTGATAGAAATACGATATTCAATTTTGAAAGTTAAGCCCAAAGACATCATTTTTATTCAGAATCTCATTTTAAACATCCTTTCTCTCTCTCTCTCTCTCTCTCTCTTTGATCGAACTATAAATCTTTAATCAATCACTACTTTCTTTCGCATGAACTTCTTTTAGTTTCATTCGTAATAGATGAATTAGGATTTAATGCTTTGTATACGTTGTACACTTACAAACTTCACGATTTAACCGAAATATATGTTGTCTGGAAAAAAAGTGTACAACTGCTTTTGTACCTTTCTGCTTTAATCAAAGTAATAATGTTTGATTAAACTGAACACTGACTTAAAAATTAATAACACCTTTAATTCTTTTTTCTTCTTTTTTTTTCAGTGTTTAGAAAACATGAACTACCTCAGGAAAACATGATTCCACATTTTGGCTTCTCAAAGGTAAAGAAATATGTTTTGAAATATTTTTATTAAATCTTCTAATTTTTTTAATAATTATCCATTGATGTGCTTCCATTCATGGGAAACGTGAATCATATGAATAGTTTTGAAGAATTAAAAAAAAATGCTATTATCATATTTTAAATGGGATGAAATAATGTAGAATTCATTATTTGAAAGATACACGCTTCTTTTTAAAGTATTATGTGCTGCAGAATTCCGAAGAGCTTTTTTTGCCTCTTGGTCGAGTAAAAAGGTTAATATTTATTTATTCAGTATTTTTACTAGTATTTTAACACTTATAAGTAGTTGCACTGGTTCATATCGAGTTTTAAGATGAATCCGAATATTTATATACATAAATAGTTGTAAAAAAAAAAGGCATCTACAGAAAACAACCAGAGCGTATTTAAGAGAATCATTTTCAATCTTTATTGTAAGAAACGGAGCCAGAAATTTCAATGAATTTACCAAAATGTTGGAAGAAAAATGCTTCTCGCCGGTTGACAGTAATTTTGCAAAATATACATTCTCTCTTCTTCCATTTAAAAAAATAAATTTCGTTTTAAAATATTTTAAGAAAATTGATTGGTTTTAATTTATCACATGTATTGGTTCTATTTACAACGATGCATACTTCAATAGCCATGGAAACGAAAGATATAGCAGTTAATTAATAAATAATTGTAGAGTATAGCTTTTTTGTATTAAATTAATTAATTGGTCATTTGCAAGAAACGCGTGTAATATTAAATAAAGAAAAGCGTGAGAATTATAATTATTGTATTAATAATAAAAAAAATAGGTCGGAAATATATAATCAATAAAATAAAAATAATAATTTAATAATAAATCGATACAATTACGAAAAACAAGCAAATCCATTTTCGTTTAGAATGATACCATGTTCAAATTTAACGACTCTATCTTTCCAATTCTAGGAATTAAAAAAAAATGTACATATTCAAGCATTCCCCCGAATCCCATCCCAATTACAAAATCATTACTCTCCACCCCAGTCTAATACGTTTGTCGGTCAACCTCGCCAGAATAAAATGAAAAGAAAAGGATTCTCCACGGGGTGGAGGGAAGGGGTAGATAGTTTAACGGTGTAATAAGCCCCACGAGCGTCTTCCAGAAGCCACGGGAGGGGGGGGGCACAGGAAGCGGCTACCGTGGAGATCCGCCCCTTGAGGCAGACACATGCGGGGCGACGTAAGACCGGCAGCCCCCCAATTACGGCGTCATTTGCGCAGACGATGACTGGGTGCGTCGCGCCCCGGGGCAAAGCGGCCACGCCTCTGAGCACAGTGACACCCTCCTCTCTCCGCGCCACTTCCCAAGGACAACCCCCTCGGGGTGCACTTTTCCCATCAAGAACCCTTTATGTCTGTTCCTTCTAAAGTCGAGAAATTAAGATCTTTCAGTAAGATTTCGGTCCTGTCTTGCTGTCTTGAGAGGAGTTTTAAGTAAGTCAAGGTTCGGACGCATCCCCACAAGGTTACTAGCATTTCCAATCAAAATTTTTCTTCCATTTGTGAAGACTTTATATTAGGTTTACTGGAAAGTATTGTCTTTTTGTGAAGGGAAAGAAGGGGAGGAAATACATTTTACAATCGTTTAATAATATTTATTGACCAATATAGTTTCCGTCACTGCTTATGATCTCTTTCTAGTGCCATGATTATTTGTTAATGCTCTTTTTGAAAAATTCATTTTTCTTCAGAAGACTCGAGAAGTGCCAGCAGACATTTGATTCATTTTGTAATACTTTTTCTTTCAAAAAAGTTTTCAGGGTGAAATATAGATAATAATCGGAAGTTTCTAGGTCTGGGAAATAGAATGGATAAGAGAGAAATTCCCAGCCATGCATTGCAATAATTTGACGAGGCACCAAAGCAGCATTTGGTCAAATATTATGATTATGTAGTATGGTGTGCTTCCCACTGAAAGTATTTCTTTGAATTGAGTTTTTCGATAAGTTTCAAAGACTTTTAATGTATTGGTCCTTGAACATACCACTGCATTCTCATATTTAGACTCAAGTTCGTCTTAGAAGTGGAGGTGGCAGGTTATCCATACTCACAGAAATGCTCTTTTCTTTACGAAGTCTTTGTAATTAATCGTTTTCATTACAAATTATCATCCTATTCAAAAAAAAGTTCATTTTTGTTCCGAGCCAGCAGACTTGACGACTCGAATGAGTAAATTTTCTCGCTGAACTTCTGAGGCACCAATCAGGAACATATATATACCCATTCTAATTTCCGAACAGGGTCCGAAATGGTTTGTTGAATTGAATAAAGCTTCTCCATAATTAAAACAAAACTTGCTCCATCAACAAACATTTTGACAATATCGTCATCTATCAGATGGTCTCCTTGAGCGTGGCTTATCCTTAAAATCGAAACTGAATATCCACTAATAACTTACTAAATTTCGACACGCGTTTGCAACATTTTTTTCTTCATGGAAATCGCACAAAATACAATGATCTTAATCGATATTTACACGATCGCAACTCAATAATTAAGTGAGAACAGCGCATGCGTATAAATGTAATGATAAAGAGAGAAAGCCATATAAATCTCAAATGAACATGTGAATCCGTGTTGAAACTTGAAACGACATCATCGGATCGAATATTTTCCGGTACACCTAACATTTACTTCAAGGTTGCCTTTTACATTTCATGCGATTTTTCAAACTCATGTGTAGAAATTTTTCTGAGCAAAAGGTGAATGTTTGGTTAATAACAGAACCGGATTAATTTTTATCTACCCATAAGGCTTCAGATGTCTTGTGCCTCATATGCTCTTTCATCATCAAGTTTCTATAAACTTTCTATATAAGTTCTGTTCACGAACCTAAATTGTGACGAGTATTTAATGCTTCATAATATGTATCATTTGGAGGGTGGATGAGTATGGGTGGTGGATTTTTTGTCTTGAATTTCCAGTCTAAATGAATTAAATAAATAGAAATGAAAAAATTTCAAATCAATCTTTTATTTAAAAATGGACTAAAAGGGTATAAAAATTACTTTTTAAATGTAAAATAATACATAATTTATTAAAGCTTGAGGCGTTAATACTTTTTTTGATTTCATATAAGTAAATAGCTATGGTACTTAACGCACCAACCATTACTTAGGTATCTTAGTTAAGCGCCTCAAGCCTTTGTAAATTATACATTAATTTACATTTAATTTTTTACTTTTATATCTTTATGTACCTTTTTAACTTGAAAGATTGATTAAATACTTTAAACATTTATAATTTAAAAAATTCTAAGTACAGCTTAAAATTGTGATCTGTTGAGTCATTTATAAGATATTAGCTTGAATTTAGTTTTATAATATAGAAAAAGTATTCGAGTTCTCTCACCAAACAATAAAATTAATTTTCCAAAGCTCATATTAGATCCAAATATTTACTGTAGGATGTACGGGTACACATGCACACAGATAGGTTGCTCTTGCATAGAGCAATTGATAATAACATGATACAGTTTTCGATACACAGACCGACCGAATTTTCTAAGAATCTATTCTCAGTATATAGGATACATTCTTTAAGAAATGTTTTTCTAAAGTACCCACTACATGTTACTCAAGTACTCAGGTATTCCTCTCAGTGGCATAACAGTCTTCACACTTTTCAGATATGGAAACGAATGGATAGAGCTATTCATTAAAATACTTTTTTCGAAGACAGACCAATAGAGACAATACTGAGGATACATTTTTAAAGCGATGTTTTTAGAAGGGAGCTCGATACATGTTACTCACGTTCTCAGACCTCCTCTATGTAAAAGAATAGTCTTCACACATTGAGAGAATCGATAGAGCCATTCATTAAATAATTTTTTTTAATACGCTAAATGAAATGCATCCTGATGTGTTCCAGACATGCGAGTAAAAAGGAAAGCACGCGAGAGAGCTGTTGCGTCTGATTGGGTATAATAACACACATTAATCCGCTTTTCTTCTTCCAACTATCATTCACTAAACCAATTGCCTGCTTTGTTTTTTTTTTAACATTTAAGCACATCGACTCATCAATCATTTATCTGATAAATACAAAGGCTGCTCACACAAAAGATGACTTTGAATTTTAACAAATTAGAACTTAATTTAACTAGAAGTGAAAAACATTGACTGCTTATCATTCTGAAAATGGAAACTTGGAATTAATTTTTTTTTAAATTGCTTAAATCATTATTTAATGTGTGTTTGTTAAGACTTACCTTTTTATAAGAATCATTTAGAGAAAATATTAGATCTACCGTAAATATCTGTCCGTTAGTGAAAAGTGAAGGAAAATAATACATTTTAGCTACATTTAATATTTATTGTGCAATATGTTGCTCATCACCTCTTACTAGTGCGAAAGTAATTTGTAAATAACAGTTTCGAAAAATGTCTTCTGGGTGAGAACTCGAGTTCTCGAGAACTGCTTGGTTGACATCTACCTTAGTTTCAAGTTTCCCCCCCCCCTCTCAAAAATTTTTGCAAAGAAAGAAACAGGCCATAATCAGGAGGTACTAGGCCCAGGGGGTGTAGAGAATTGGGCAGAATTGCCCAGCTTTACACCGCAATTTTTTTCTGACGAGTGATCAAGACAACACGGGGGGTGACATTATTATGACGCGATATTATGCGCTTCCGACTGAACATCGCTGCATCTTTTTTCTTTTTGAGTGCTTGTTTAAATCATCCATTTGCTGACGGTATTTTTCCAAAGGTTTCGAAAGCTCGTTATGCATTGCTTGTTGAACGTCCCACCATCTTTATATAGTATTCTTTTATTCAGACTCAAGCTCACTACAGAGATGAAGAGGACAGGTTGTCCGGACTCGCGGTATGCTCTTTTCCTTAACATATAGTTATAGGAATTCCTCTTTTCATCACCAGTTATTCTATCGAGAAAAAAAAACTTGCATTTTATTTCCTGTAAGCAGAATATGTATATGACTACTTGTCTAAGCAAATTTTCCTCTGTTAACATATGTTGCACCCAACAGGAATATTTATAGACCAATCCTAGTAACGACGGAAATTATATTGCAAAATAAATATTATTAAATGTGTGAAAAAATGTATTATTTTCTTTCATTTCTCAAACCGTCAGAACTTTCCAGTTACAAGAGGGTACTTAAATTTTAAATGCCTTCACGAAATGACAATGGTGTATGTAGGGATGAGTATGCATTTACTCAGAAAGACTTTTTTATCTCCCTAAATAGAGATAAAAATTGTTGAATAACAGGCGTGAAAATACTTATTCTCCCCCATTTTTTCAAGTACATTATCATTTTAATGGAACGAAAGAATAGATAGAAAGAGTATAAGGATACTGCTAACTGTGCCGAGTATGGTCCTGTTACGTGTACATATAACAAATTAAAAGAAAATAAAAGAATTTAAAATATGTATGGAGAAATACAACCGTTAATGTTCACTAATGCCTAAAATGTGGTTACGAATATTTTTGAAAAGACAGCTTGTATGTACTTTCTTAGTTTTCTTGCTCCGAATTCCACATTTTTTTCCAGGACAGGATAAAATATAACACCAAATAAGGAATTTAAAAAAAATGCTTTTAAAATTGCAAAGTTTAAAGTAATCTAGGAATCAAGTCAAGTTTTAACAATGATCGATTTGTAAAAGTGTTAATGCCGAAATATCTCATATCAAGAATTTTATACAAGTATATTTGCATTAGGATGTCATTATATCCGTTTGTAGTAATGATAATGTTGAGAAATAATAACTAAATGGTGAGCAAAAATTATATAATGAATTGGTTGATTGATTAACGTCGCTCTTAAAAGCAACAAAAGAGCTGTTCAATAACATTTGATGTCAAACATTGTTACCCCCGATATTTCACTAGATCTCCCAATGGTACTCTGATGCATTTGAAGCTTTATATTTTGCTATTAGCTCTACAAAAAAAAATTATCAAACTGTTCTATACGATTCCATGAGAAGTTCAACATTGTTAACCCGAAGCTGTCTTCGGGTAGTGTTCAAACACAGGACAGAAAAACAAAGCAATATTTTCCAATAGTGAAATGTCCCATTGTTAGAGTAGATATAACCCGCCCCTGATCCATATATTATACGAGGTCTTTAACATTCTAGAAGCATTCAAATGAAACTATTTCAACTTTAAAGTCAAACAGATTTCTAGCTTTATATGTCAATTCAACAGATTTCTTTAAAATATCATCATATTTGACTCAACAGCACACGGTGGACTAAAGCCTTCTTTTGAAGATTCCACTAAGATAACCTGCATTTTGTCTTAGTTTTGCCAGTTTCTCTCCACAATCACCTAAAAATACGATTCAACAGAATCAGGCCACCATATATGGCTTCTTTTCAACAAAAATCTTCTTTACTGGACTTATGAGAAGCCCAGTTCGTTTAATACATTTAATTTTAGACTCAATAAAATTTCTATAAATTTCAGAAGTCTTCACAAAAGGCTATTTTCTTTGACGCCAACGAGAATATTTCTGAGAACCTTTCTCTCAAAAACTGCAATTTTGCATTCTCCATTTTCAGTGAGACACCAAGTTTCCGAGCCATACGTTGGGATCGGTCTAAAGAGAGTTTTGTAAATAAGAAGATTTATTTTTCTGGAGAGAAAACAGAATGTCAGTAAAGAATGGAGCTGAAAAAAAAAAACGTTCTGTCAAAGTATAGAAGACAAAAAATTTAGAATTGTATTCTTTTTATGGATTGATTTTAGATCAAATGGGTAATTTATTAAAAAGGGAAACTTTTGCCGCGTTGGTGATGGAAATGTATGAGAATTATTAATAGGGTGCTCTGCTAACTGGAAAAAATGTTCCAAATTTGGTTTGTTTCCGTGACGTAAAGGGAGGACAACCGATTGAAATGTATCCCAAAATCAATAAGCCATAAATAATAAAAGAAGAAGAAGAAGCTCCCCGGAGTCGCAGTGTCGAGTGCCAGGTCCGGGTTCATTCGTCGGTTCATCTGATAAAGAACGATAATTACTTTGATGGATTACGGAAACGATTTGTCCGAAATTAGCCGCCGCACAGAAGCCGGTCCCACGAGAGGACACAACTCCCCGCCGCTCGCTCCCGTTCCTTTCGGATTGCCGAAAAGGCTGCACTTGGAGGCGTTTCCCCGTGAAGTCATTTAATTCCATTTGAGATGGTTCAGTCGTCGTGTTCGGTGAAAGATTGCTGATATTCTGCAACACTTATTATTTTTTTCCTTCACATTTCTTAAAACTTTTGGCTTGGAGTTTTTCATAGATAAACTTGAACCTTTCGAATATAAAGATATCGAGGGGAAATCTAATTATTCAAAAATTTGAATTACGATATATTTCCTACAGGACCTTCCAGTAGAACCTCATTAGCCTGGACTCCTTGGTGTTCCAGAATTTAAAAAAAAAAAAAAAAAAAAAATCTCATAACTCTTTTGAGCATTTTGTCAGGAGAACGAAAGTATTTCCCAGCTGGAATAATGACAAGTAAAATGTTTCTCAATCAAATAATTCTTTAGTAAAAACTCCAGATTCCACAACGACAAGAAAGAGCTATAACTCTAGAGAGTAACCCTTTCAAAAGCTAGACCTCTGTTACCATACAGGCGGATTCTAACACGAACTTAAAAGTATTCATCCGACTGTTTCCCCCTCTTTTTGCGCAAAGGTTGCATTCAAAACACCCCAAATGTAAGTTAAAATATTAAAGTAACATTCATCTTCCATTGTTATTTTTTTTGTGCGTATTTTCTACCTTATTCCGTTATTACTTCTGATGTACGTTTTTGGCTCCTTTCTTTTAGCCTGGTGCAAATTTTGTCTACATCAGATTTTTCAATTTTTCGAAACACGTATGAGTTATATGTACCCAACAGGCAACATTTTATCCCATCCACTACTTTGCACACTGTACTTGACTTCCATCCAGAAACATGTTTGACATTAAATTTAGCGAACCCTTGAAAATATACGCAAAAATGTGCTCCAAAAATTTCAATATTTAAACATATTTATAAGAAAAATATGACATCTTTTTCTTAAAATGCTGCTTTTATCTTTCTCTCCTTTCCCAATTGCATTTTGGCAAACAGGGGGGTGGGTGAAATCTTCAGTTGTTTCCGAAACCGTAACATACCGCTATCCCTCCCTGCGCACGCACGCACGCACACACACACAAAATTCCCCTTCTTCCTCACTCATTCTAGACAATAGAAATCAAAACAACCCGATTAACTCCAATAACAATCCTTAACCACACATCAATCGAGAAGAAAGAAAAAGAAAAAACAATTAGAGAAAAGAAACAGTTTTCTTCTTTCTTAGTAAGCTACCGTGTGCTAGCCCCGACTGGGCATTTACCCTCCATTACGCGTCTCCGCCCCCGCATTTCACGCTCACGGGAAGAGTGACCGTTGTCGTGTTCCACGGTCATCCTTCACTGATTCCGTTAGCCGAAGGCCAATGTCGGACAATCGGATGGTTATCGCCGTTCTGTTGGTTCGCTTATCTGAACAGATGAATGCGTTTGTGGTCTGTGTGAATATAGATACTTCGGAGGAGAAGCGATTCATAACTGTTGAACACTTTGCGACTCTCTTTAAAGGAACAGTTTAAAAGTTAGCAAAGCAAAATAAAATCAGTTGGGCTTTTTATTCATTTACAAGTAATAATAATTATTTTTAGAAATTAAATTCTTCAAAAATGTTTCGTTCTTATTTATTGAGGACGCATTCAAAGCCGTCTTCTCGTAACTGAGAATAATAATCAAAACTTTTTTCAAGTAAGAAAACGCTACAGTATCAATATCATAGTTTGATTTCACTAACATCTACAGGAGTAGAGCCTCTTTTACCTAATTGAATCAGTCCGCGTTTTTTCCTGCGCAAAGCATAACGCATAAACCGCGTTTATCTCCACTACTATAGCATCAAACGATTTTTTTGCAAGCTTTTATTTAACTTCCCATATTCAAATGTAAGTATGTCTTTCTAGATTTCAAAATTTGTAATCAAATTTTAACCCAGTTCCTATCATCCGATCGAGCTGAAGTTTTATACACGCGTATAACTCCGTCGATAATATAATACTACGGTTGCTCAAACAACGAGATCTAGTATGGGCACACTACATAATTGCTCTTTTTTGTCTTAAACTTCCAGACTAAAAAGAGTTAAAAAATCCAAAAAAAAAAAAAAAAAAAAAAAAAAAGCACAAAATAAACACCTCAACAAAAGCTTGAAGTGTTAATACTTATTTTGACGTCATATATAAGTAACTCGCTATGGTTCTTAGTTGGTAGGTTATTATCTAGTTATCTTGGTTAAGCGCCACAACCTGTTTATAAATTACGTATTATTTTATACATTTAAAAATTATCTTTATACCTTTTAATCATCTTTAAAGAAAAGTTTGATTGTAAAAAAAATGTTTACTAATATTTATTTAAATATGAGACGAACAAGTAACGATACAACGTTTCAATAGACAAGGCCGATCGTAATTAAAAATTAAGCGCTCTTTACCAATTGCTACAGAACCAGCTTTTCCGGAGCTATGGCATCTCCATTGAGGGAGTACAATACCTGGTTAATAGACTTTTGTGCTGCCATTTAACCAATCGAATCCTCAGACCAGTGAAGCTCTTGTCTGCAGCGGTCATCTGAGTGCCTAACTGGAATTAGCGGGGAGGATAAAGTTCAACTCTTTTTACGCCCCCCCCCTCCCCCCCCCCCCCCGCGGGCGGCGGGCCCGACATTCTTGATAGGATTAGTCCACCCGGGGGTCGACCGCGACCTCTGCCACCCCCAAGTGGAACAATGCGCGACAACAATGGAGAGTTCCTGACCCCTTTGAACTTCCGCCTTCGCCCCCTATCGGGATCGTTTAATCGTTGTATCCAAAGGGTCATCGAAGAAGAGACAAATCTTCAAAAGCTGAAAGAGGCCTTTTGTACGTGGGATAAGCTAGCGTGCTCATGATGTTTTGTCAATGGGTTGATTGATGTTTCTTTTTATGACTTCTTTTTGAAACTGATAAAAGAGCAATACACGGAAGAAAAATTTGTGTAAATAGAAGATTTGCATCTCGTTAAAAGGCTGTTATCAAAGGACCTAATTCTTTCGAACCTCACAAAATGTGAACTCGCGGTTACGGTGAACTTATTCTCTTCTCTCAACCGAAATCTTATTTAATTAATATCATTTTAAAAGCTTATAGTGAATTCCTAAGAAAATGAAAGTCCATTTATAATAAACTTAAATTTACCATCTATATCTTTCAATTTTTCAAGGTAATTTTACACTTACGTATGTGATTCCTCCCTTTCACTTAACTGGATGGACACTATTTAAAAGTTCAACAATGAAATGAAAATTCAAAGTAATAGAAACTCTCACTCAATAATTGAAACAGTCAAATTTAAGTCAAAACCTTTATTTTTTTTTCTTATAAAATTAGAAATATGTATCATTGGCTCTCTCTTTCCTAGTCTATTACCCTCAATTCACTTGCACTCTAACTTGGAAGAAATATCAATTTAATCTCTTATCCACTTGTCCGAGTCCAAGTGAGTTTAATCCCTCATACTGCTAGTTCGAGAGGGTATACCAGCGTCCAGAGATTTTTTTTTAAAAAAAGTCCATCAGATATGGATGCAAGTTCACACACGTCTGCAACGACTACTCGCTATTTATCATTAACCTCTAAGCGCTATCTTCCAACTTCTCTGTATTCAATTTAGCTTCGTTTATGTATGCGTTCTTCTATTCAAATCACTGTATTTCTTTAATTCATCTAATTTGCATAGTTTTCGTTTCATTTGGTTAAGTCGAGGTTTTATTTTAGGCATTTCAATTTATAAACCCCCTCCAATTAGTCCCCAAGGTTAGTTGAGAGAATATCATGAAACAGCCCAACATTACACGTCTTAGAGTCTAGAAAGACAGAATTCTAAAACTTCCGACTCAAATCTCACTTTCGCCTTCCTCACCATTTTTAGATATTGAACCACTGGTCGTCTACCCGATAAGCATTATTCCTTTTTCCTCACTCTTCTACTCTTCCCTAATTTTCTAACAATCCACAGATCCACTACACACTTTTCCAAACCACCTCTTGGAAAATCACAATAGTTGAACAGACCATAAAGGCATCGTCTGATGTCCCTTTCCTTTCTAACTCTAGCCATTGTTTTCATGCCCAAATGAGTACTTTGGACGGAACAGACATTATTACCTACGCTTGACCATGCTATTCAAAACCATCATAACAAATTAGACATCCTTCAAAACAATATAATAAGAATGATCGCACGAGCCAGATGGTTCGTGCGAAATAAAGATATTAGAGATTCACTTAAAATTCCCAAACTGCAAACTTATAATAATCTTATTACGGAGAAATTCAATAGTAATTTATTTAACCCCCAAACTCATCAATTCAGGAAATTAATAACTATACCAGAAATTATCGTACAGGTACAGGTATAGGAGAGCTCCCTCTGCCCCTTCGAGGTAGAAGGAACCTTTCCCCTGATCATCAAACTAGGAACTTCATTGTTACGAGTAGAAGCTCCCTGATTGGACAAGCGCCTTCACCCCAATCCTACCACCCCTAGCTCACCGCTCGCTCGCCTAGAATCTATACTGTAATCTTAAGCTATATAATTTTAACTTATATTTTAATCTCAGTAAATTTTGAACTTAATGTTATTTATTTATTATCATTTACTTTTTATTTATCATTCTAATTTCATTCTGTGCAAACATCCATTTTTAAAAAAGGGTATTGGAAATAGTTATTCAGGTTCAACTCATGATGGGAGATGAGGGCCAATTCGGGCTAGGAGCTCCATATAAACCTTCAATACGAACAGACATTGTGCAACTTCAGTTATATCATGAAAAAAAAAAAATAGGTAGATAGATCGAAAAATTCTTTAAGAGGAAAGTCTATTCAATTGAGTTTCATTAATGTTTTATTAAATTTATAGTATAATAGTAGTTATATTATAGTATTTATATAGTGGTAGTAGTTTTATTAAATTTATAAATATCATCTTGTAAGATTTTTTTGTAATAATTTACCTGTTTTTTTAAATATAAGTATTATATCCATGGAGAAGTACTAAATTTATTGAAGGGGGTATATGAAATTTCGACTAATTAAGATCTCAGGAAATTCAATTTTATTTACTTGTCATCTAATTTTTTATTTATAAAGAGCTGCAATTTTAATTTTAATCTCAAAATGTCCCTAAAATTATTTTCTATAAGTATAAGAATTATTCACTATTTATTCACTGATTTATAGCATTATTCACTGATATTTATTAATAATTATATAATATTAATATTTGTAAATAATTGCATAATTACTTAGAACTTGGTCAGCATAGCAAATAATAAAGTCTTTTCGTAAATTTGCATATTAGTTTCACGTATTTTAATACCTTTTTTTAGTTTTAGAGTTGATATAATAAATATCCCTATAAATGTAGTACTTATTAAATGCTACAACTGGTAAACTATATTTAATAGCAAGGTGATTAATAAAATTACTAACCTCATCAAAAATCCTTTTAATAAAATGGTTACTACGAGTATTAGATATCGTATTAGAGATTCTAATCTTGAAGCCTCTGTCTCTGTACTCTTAATTCATTATATCTCACAATATTTCATCCCTTAGTATGCTCAAATCTCTAGTAATGACATGTTGGTGCTCATTATTAATAATTTTTATTATTTTTTTGCAATTACACATCTTTAACTTATTTATACTTAATACCTCTTTAATGTTTTAATTAAAAACAAAACTACGCATTTTTTGCCATATCACAAAGCTTTTTTAATTGTAATATTTCAATTGGAAAAAAGTTATTATATTTTTTTAAAAAAATGTTATTGAAATTAAACTCATTAATAGAACTATTCATAAAATTTAATAAATAATATACTGTACTGATATTTTTTTTTATTTGTAACATTTTTGATATTGTATTTATTAATTAGGTAGTTAGTGACATCTTTAACTATATGTAAGCATCGGCTCTCTGTTTGTTATATTTGATTAGGACTTATTCAAATTCTGAAACATATTAAAAAGGAAAATGAAAATTTAGTTAAAAATGTAAGTAAAAAAGAAGTACACTAAAAGGTATAATATTAGATATAACTAAAAACAAAAATTATATCTAATCTATCTAAACAGTTTAAACTGCTAGAAAATTTCTCATGTCAAAAAAGATCTAATTAGAAAGAGAGAGAGAGAGAATCGATGCATTGAGAAAGCTAGCTTTTTAATAATAAATACAAATGCCATTCGAATACCTTTTTCGATATTAATTACTATTAAGTTTATAACGGAGTAATAATTACTTTTTTTATTTAAACAAAATGAGATTCTATATCGCAGTTAAATTTACTTACAAATAAATCGCTGAATCTATTTGTATAGCTCTTGGAATTTTCCTGCTATTGTGTCTTGAATATTGATTTTTTTTATTGAATACATTTTTGAATAATTTGACAGCGAAGGCACTTTAATGAAATTAAACGGTAAAAATCCTTTCCTTTCCAAGACTCCTTGAATACATTCCAAAACTCTTAACGGGAGTACATGTACAACAGTTTGAGAGCTACTGCTCTAGAGTCACGTTAATTCAAAGAAAACCAAACTTCAACTATTTTCGAATCATATTTCGTTAAGTAGACTTAAACAACAATCAAATATTTAAGAAGTGTTATTCCGGTGGATTCTTTACTCCTTGGGAATTATGCCATGAAATTTTTTTAGAGGTAAAACTAGCATTTTACTTATATGCATTAACAAATTTCATTTTGCTTAAGTGAATGAAAAAGAAAGAGAGGTAAAGGAACAGAAAAGATCATATTGCAAAAAGGTAGAAATAAGGGTTTTTTTTATTAATTTTTAGTTAGCAAATTATATCTATGAAATTGGTAAATGCAAGTTTTTTTTTATTATTTATTTTTTTACACCTTCACTTCTCCTAAAGACCGGAATCGGTAGGAAAGGAAGAGTATTGTTTTAAAATTATGTAATCTTAATTTTTTATATGAGGAAATGATAGGATAGGTAGTTTACATTTTCAATCTGGAAGAATCAAAAATACAGAGAATGGAGAGAAGAAGATGAGAGGGTGGTGATAATGGATCCTTGTGTCTTGGTTGTCAAGTGAGTTCCTATTGCTGTTTTGAGCTGTGGTAGAGAGGGGATCGGGGTAAACTACGGTTATGGAGCTGTGTGTTGAAAAAAATCTATCAGCTGTTTATGCGTCAGATTGGCCGAATCCCCCCTTTAAATTGGTAGGTAAGGATATTTATTGCGTGGAAATTTGGTGGGCAAAGGCTTAAGCTAACAGGCATATGGTTATGGTTTCGGGGGGGGGGGTGAGGTGAAATAATTGATACAGGGTTGATAGGTTTGAGCCTGGATATCATTGTTGAATGCAAAAAACAATTTGGGCTCTAATTAGTGGATTGGTGTGGTAGTCTAAAGTAGAAGCGTCTGGAAAGATTATTAATAAGTTTAATGATTTGGGAAATTTTGAGGTCTGTGTGTATTACTGAGTTTCTTACATACCAGGGAGAGTTAGTTATAATACGAAGGATTTTGTTTTGAAGAATTCGAATTTTTTTTAAGTGGGTTGGGACTGCATGCCCCTATACAGGGGATGCATAAAGAAGAATATGTCTTATTATTTGTTTATATAGGCCGTGGTAACCTAGAGGTTATAGTCGAGAACTCGCGTCCAGCATAGTTTCCTCCGAGACGTGGGTTCGAATCCTGATACCAATAAAGAGCATGAGTGTAAAGAGCTGATACACGTTAAATCCATCAAAGTTTTAAGTCTCACCTTTGCGTGATGTGGGAGTTCGGAGAGGCTAGGATCTACTCAGGTATCGTCCTCGTCACTTGATTTACGTTCAAAATGACGCGGTCCGTTTCAATAGCTCTCGTGTTGTTTCTAAATGCGGTGTCAATAAAACAATCAATCTCTTGAGTTGAAACACAATTGCCTCAACATTCAATCATCACTACTACTTCATGCAATCGTCTCAGGAGGAATCGAGACTCGGAAGTTTTTACCCACTAGGCTGCATCTGTTCCAATTAGGCCACCACGGTCTCAAAAAATTGATAGCTTTACATGTTTCTTTTGAAACTAGTGATCTTAGTGATTGATAATGTGATTTAATACCAATAAAAATATAAAAGAACACGTTAAAAAATTTTGGGGCAATTAATTTAGTTTGATTGATGTCCCACTATAGTGTTGTTAGTAGATATTGCAAGCCTAGTTCCTATGAAACAGTGATAAATACAGCTGAAGTAAATCTTTCGATACTTATTCCATAGATAAGTGGTTCCCAAACTTTTTCAACTCATATGGCGTCCTTTTTGAACTAAGGTTTTCCCACGGCTTCCTAATCCTTGATAAAAGTACGATTCATCATAAGGTAGAAATATGAAAATCCACGGGCTGCTACGAAGACACGCCTTAGGGATCCGTGTCTCTCACTTTGGAACCCCTATCACAGAGGATTACTGTATGGAACTTTTTTGAATTGCCCCTAGCAGTGCTTTGTAAAACATTCAAACATTCTTTTAATCTGAAAATCCAAGAAAATTCCATTTATTTCCAGGGGAAAAGTTTGCTTGTCAGATCATTACTTCTACATAAATGCAATACTTTACAGTTTTGAATTTCGCGTACAAGTTTTTATAAAATTAAATAAGAATTTTTCTTGTTATCGCAAGTGATTATCTAGAAATTACAATAAAAAAGTACCACAAAAATACAGAATCAATCTTTGGAAGAAGATTAGAGCTGCCTTTCTATGACACTCAGTTGTTCTTGTGTAAATGTAACTCATGTCACTCGCAAACACTGGTTGAATTTTTTTAATTATCAATTTCAAGACTTTTTTTCATAAAGAAAACAAAGATTATTCATTTTATGTAAACATGTTTTGTATGACAAGCATTTTACAGTTGATAAGTTTAATATTATGCTGATTGACACACCTGAGTCTAGTTAGGCTTGACATACACCACTTCCTCCACCTTTGGATGAAATGAGAAACCTAGCTCTCTGACCTATAAGCCACAAGACTCACTTCTAGTTTTTCATGATCAAACAAGGATTAAAAATGTTGATATACTTTTTAGAATCGTGGACTTAGTTCTATCATCATTTTACGATTTTTATTGCACAATAAAACCTCGTAAAGTTGGATTAATTAGGCCTAAAGCCAGTCGGCGCGGATTAACTGGAGAATGAAAATAAATAAATAAAACACTTTTTCAGAACGAACATATTGTTTATGAATCATATTTATAAAAAAGAAAGACGTCCACTTTGACAACCTTAGATAATGCTTATTGAAGTGTGCTGTTCGATTGCATTTTCTATTTAGACAATGTAGTACTGTTTGTCATTGGTCACTGGTGATAACAGATGTAATTAAGGTTTGCGGAATTTGCATATAATAAAAGTCCTCCGTCCCACCTCTTTCCTTTTTTAGATTTATATATTTGTTAGAAGATTTCAGTAAACTAATTTTTCAAAATACATGGGTGCATTTTTTGCATCGATTTATTGTTTATTAACGTCGCACTTAAATGCAATGTGAGAGCTATTTGTTACGAATCTCGTCATTCTGAGCCTCAGACAATTGGTGACGACGACACATGAGCTGGCACCTCAGTCTCCAAACTTCCACACAATGCCGATGGGAGGACTTGGGACCTCGACAGTTTTAACGTGCATCAGCCCCGTTACTTTTTGAGTCCTTAGTGGCTTTAGGGTTCGAACCCACGGCTTAGTGGAAACAATGTCAGCCAGACTTTGACCCTATGACCCCTAGGCTACCGCAGCTATTTTCAAGGATGAAACAAATAAATGTTATGGAAATTTGTGATCGCTTTTCAAATTAAAAAAAAAGAAATCCTTCTCCACGCCGACCCAGTGATCTGAGATATAGGGCGACTTAATGAGTACTGTATCAGATTTAAATTACAAAATTATCAAGGTGAACAAAAATATAAGTTTTTATCATTTCCTTTTGTGATGATAATGCATATAATTTCGTTTATACCTAAACGAGGCATTTATTAGTAGTTAATTTTTATAGTAAAAAATCACAACTCATTTTAAATGCAAATCGAGCAAAAATCACGCAGAGATTTTTGCTCGATTATGGTATCGTATGATCTAACACGAAGCCTAGTTTTATAATGATTTTATGATACAGATTCAAAAGATAAAGCACAGTGAACGCTGTAATTCAATCGATCATGTTAAATCTAGAACACCCCATTTCAAAATATAAAACGCATCATTTCTCCCCCCCTCCCATTGAAGTTATTTAAAGAATGAGATGAGCAGACCCCTCCCACGCAGCAAAAGATCTCAGTGGAACAATTTACAGAAATAGCCGAAGGAAGCTACTCTTCTAAACCCTGAAACGACTATTCAAGAAAAAAAGCTTGACTGTGATTAACTAACGGATAACTTCAACAATTAAGTTGCTCAAAATTTTCTGAAACCTCAATGTACAAACGAGGGGATATCATCAAGATTTAATTATTGCTAAGAAGTAACCGAGATATCTGGATAAAAATTATTCCTCAAGTTAATTGATCCTTATGTATGTAGTGTGTATGTTGTGAATGACATTGATTTGTTTGATTTCAGGAGGCCTTTGAGGGAAATAACACGCAGTATCTTAAAGTTTTAATTAATAATTATCCCGAAGTAAAGTAAAATTTTAATTGTTACTAAAAATGAACGATATGATAACTTACTTTACTTCTTACATCATAACTATCCAAAGTTATACATTTCTTTTTGACTTTCTTGAGGGCGATCATTGCAGAAGTCAGCAGGTTGAGTTATATCTCCTCCATACTGCAGAGTACTTCAATCTATGGCTTCCTGAAACCAATTAAATCAACATCAATAGCTGCGATTTACAGCATTGTGTACATAACGATCAGTTAATATGTGTAATAAATTTTATCCATATATCTTGGTCCAAATGTTAAGCAAGCGATTTCATTCCGCATTCTATTATATTTTCTTTCACTGTATCAATACGTTTGATTGAATTTGGTTTGGTTTTATTAACTTCACACTTGAAGCAACACGAAGCTATTGGTGACGGACCTCGTAATTATGAAACACGGTCAAATGACGAGGACGACACCTGAGCAGGCAGCCTTCTCTCCTAACATCCACACCACGCCAACGCTCATAGCAATATTATGAGTTAAATCTCTATTGAAAGTAAGCAGAAAAAATTGTAGTCACACATTTTTATATAACTGTTGCTTTCTTTCTTATCTTTTTATACATTATCATTTTTTATGAAAAAGAAATTCAAAAACTTATTGCGATAGTTGTTACTTTCTTTATTCTTTGAATTGAAAAATCATCGAAATTTGCAGCTTCAATGCTGTTCGTAGTTTAAAAATACATTAATTAAAAATGTCATGCTTTATTACAGATAAAAGACAGAAATTGAAGATAACAATTGAATGCCAATATACGTGAATAAAAAGGACTAATAAAAGCTAACACGTATAAGAATATAAAGCAGAAAAATCCATTTAAAGAATAATTTTAAAAATAATCAGTATATGATTTTTATTCCACCCACATAAAAATATGAATAATTATAAAAATCCAGCTGCTAAAAGAGTTATGCTGTTCGTGTTTTTTTAAAGCTTCAAAAATATTTTATAATGCATAGGAAACCTGAAAAACTTATTAATCGAGTTTAATACTAATACTTGTTTTTTTTTATTATGTAGAAAGAGGAAAGGAACTAAGTGCATCAAAAATTCTATAACATGGCGTAGTAAGTGCAAAAGTATTGGCTCGAAATTTTTCATAAATGCAAAGGAGAATCATTAAGAATTTATTTGTTAAAAGAATTCTCTTAATAAACCCCATTAACTCGAATACCAGGATCGTGCTTTTGATAACCAAAAAGGTAACGCACGAATGGTTTTGGATGGAACGATAGCAGTGACATCTAGTGCGAAATTAGTAAACTTTCTTCAATGCATCCACAAGTCGGATCTGTTTGTTTAATGCACTTTAGTCACGTCCGTTCATTTTTAATGTTTATAAACCGCAGAAATATTAGCTAATTTGTTTCTGTTCTTATTTTAATGGAAAAAGAATTATAAATATTTTATAGAATTGTAAGCTTTTGGGAGATTTCAAAGTCAGACACGATGAAAATAATTTTCGACGAAATTTTAAAATTTCTGTTTTGCAAATTCGACATTTTAAAAGCATTTTGATTATTTTATTTTTGAGTTTTTTTTATGAGAGATAAAAGTAATACTTAATTACTCTTTTTATCTCTAGTTAATAAAGTTTAAACTTTTCGTGAAAGCACATGACTGTGATAGACGTAACGGTAATTTAGATGCAATTCTTTGATAAACAGCAATTTATTCAGTTTTCTCTTTCTGGGAACAAAATTAATGTATTTTTTAGATTAGATTTGATTTTATTTCTTTTTAGTTGTTGCGAATGTTTTGAAACAACTTTTAAACATAAAGGAGAATTTTCTTTATAACAGGTCTAAAGTTTTTTTTAAACACTTAAAAAAAATTTAGACCTGTTATATGACTACTTCTTTCTATTGCACTTTATGTATTCAAAAGAATAACTTATAATTATTAAGAATTCATAATAAAAATTCTTATGGCATTTTATGAAGAGTTAAAATTATTCATTTTTTTAATCGTTAACTTATTGAGGATATTTTAAATCCATTCAACCGATATGATATTATTAAATCTTCTCAAAGAAATTTAAATGATTTTTCATTCACTGTGTGATGTGGATAACAAAAGAAACTGAATTATTTTTTTGTGTGTGAGTGAGATTATTGATTTTATTGATTAGGTCGATTAATGTAACATTAATAATCTGTATTAATGTTATTTTAATCAACGTTAATAAATGTATTTAAGGTGACAAACTGAGGTATATTTTTTTAACTAGATTTTTACCGCAAAAAAATTTGCAATTATCATATAAAAATGCACAAAAGCCTTCACGAAAAAGATTCATTTTCAGAAACAAACAATTTTTTTCAAAATATTTCAATATCTTGAGATTTTTACTACTTACTATTTTTACTCTTTTTTTTTTCACTATTTTCAAAATATTTCAATATCTACTTATTTTTACTACTTTTTTTTTTAACAAATTTAATATTTTTTTGAACATTTCTTTTTTCACCTCAATTTCTTAGTGAATATTTTTGCAACTCCAAGTATGGATTCAGTTTTCATAGTATTATTTATAGCTTTACAAATTTTTTACTGTTAAATTCTACAGTAAATCGATAAAAAAAAGGAGCTATATTTAATTTTGTGAATTCTTAAAAAATGCTACTTATCTAAATCCTTATTACACCCACAGAAGTATCAACTACAATATACAAAACAACCAGAAGCAAATTCAAAACTTTATATTGATTTTTAAAAGCCCTTAGCAGTTTAAATATATGATCGTCATAAAAATTAAAAAGCTGAGAAAAAGCAGCTGAAAGTTTTGCAGTTCACTATGAAATGATATGAAACACTGTGTTAAAGAAAACTGAAATAATTCGCCAAATGTTGTAGCTAGAGCTATGAAATTTTGTACTTAAATTGCAAAAGTTACAAAATTAAATAAAGGGAATAAAGAGAAGTTACAAAATTAAATAAAGGGAATAAAGAGAAGTTACAAAATTAAATAAAGGGAATAAAACATTTTCAATCTTTAGAGTGCTGTGACCACTTAAGTGAATTTTGAAAATATGCAAAAGTACATTATTTTTAATGCTTACTTGAAAAATAGCTTAAAGATAAATATTATGTTTTTTCTAACGTGTGACATTAGTATGCTTGATAATAATACCAATTTTTTTTTTTTTTTAAATCTTGTTAGATTGATTTAAGAATTTCCCGTTGCTAAAAAAAGTGAATATATATATATATATATAACTTAGTAATTTTGGAAATTTTAATTTTCTTTTTTTTTCATATGAAAATTATTTCTTGAAATTTAGGTATTACTTAGAGAAAAACATTTTTTTTTGTCGGTTCTCTATATGCATAACCACCCATCACAGAAGTATTAAAAAGTCTGGAACCATATTGTGTTACAGTTTCCTTTAAAGTGGTGTCTAAATACAAATGTATCTCACAAATCATATCCGTATTCAACTCAGAGGAAAAGAAACTTTTTGACAAAAAAAAAAAAAAAATCTTTTATAGTTCTATAGATTGGTTAAAATATCACTATTAGGCATTATAATAATGATATTTTAATCATACTGTTTATTTAAATCCAAGTTATGCTAACAAAATTAAAAGATATATATCAAGAAAAAGGGAGCTATAGAAATGGTATTCCACACTTTCAGTCATGTCCTGGTACAAACACACAGATATACATAGGATGATATGGTGTATGTTAAATGTTAATCCATTTTGTTTGGATTCCCCCTCCCCCTATTTTTTTTATATTTGTGATCTTGTAATTCTGTTGTTGTTAATTTATTAAGTTTAATTCTTTTCATTAAATACTGAATTGTAAAAATTGTGCAATTGTATAAAACAATGTGATTGTTTATGGAAATAATATTTAATTAGATTTCTGTAATCTGTAACTAAGAACATCAAATATATAAATATTAATGTCAGAGCTTTTTTTTTTCTGACTGAAAAACCGATTCGAATACTTCGCTTCAATATTAGTTCAAGCCATTTTTAGCTCTCTGATTGTTTGATTCAACAAAATCACTTCAAATATTGCATATTTGTGTATGAAATAATTGAGATCTAGATACATTTGGGTGTACAAATGCGTAGCATAATTTCCGCGTCAAAGATATTTTAAATATTGATTTAAGTCATAAGAAAAAAATGTCCAGAAAAATCGATTTCAGGTGAAAGAAATGAATTTTAAAAGTACGTTGAAATCGCGGAATAAGCAATTGGAGGATTAGGCTGCATTGCAGCCCTACAACTACCGAAAACGTGCACCTACACGAGGGCATGACTAAGCCAGCAGTACAATAACGCATCTTAAAATTCTTTACCCTCTGCCTAGAAAGTGTAATCCTCGATTTGTGTATACGGAGGAATCATGCAATTTTCAAGGGAAAAACCCGTGCGGCGGCGCATGCATTTGCAGACGCATCAACCGTTTTGTCCGCAGCCCCGTCATAAATCCGTTTCATTCTGCTTGTCCCAGGCGCGGGAAACGCAGCCGATTAACGAGGAAACGGATTCTCGGCCAACCAACGAGCAATCAATGCACCTTTCTTGCTCTGACTCACGGCAGACCCTTGCGACACTCGCGAATCTCAAGATGAAAGATTTTTTTTTATTGGGATTTTGTGGAGGAATTAAATGGCGTCATTTCCGGCCATGCAAACTTTTACAAAAGAGTCTAGGATTTTGATTTCGGCGTATACGTACGCTGTAGCAATTGACCGCCGCCTGGCACTGAAACAATAGCCGGCGTCCGTTTCTCCCTCGGGGAGGGGAGGGGGCGAAATGTTCCTTTTTTTTCTGTTGTTGTTGTTGTCTTTATTTATCGCTCGGCGAGGAGATCTTTCGGGATGTGTGCGGTGTCTTTGTGCCCGTGAGTTACGGTCGTATTGTGCGGCCGCGAGTGTTGAGTCGTCGGGTTTTCGTCACAAGGCGAACAATCGTCAGTTTAGAGAAGACGCTTCCTTTAAAAAAGTGGCGCAATTATCTCCGAGTTTCCGAAACGGGTATCGTTGGATGGATGTACCTGGACGACAATGACACGGTGACGTCATGCGAGGACATTTTATTGGGGAAGGGTCCCAGACTCTCGAGTTGTGATGTACAATTTTCTGCTTCATTATAAAACGTATTCGGAATACTTTATCTCAAGCATAATATAAAATTTTTATAGCAAAACGATCGGTGTAATAACTTGGCTGAAACTTTCATAACAATAAATCAAATTGAAAAAAAAATGCTTCTATTTAAAGATGGACTAAAAGGAACAAAAATAATTTTCTTAAATTCATTTATATATATACTTTGATATGGTGGCCTTAAGCTTTAGTAAATTATACATCATTTTACATTTAAAATATCTTTTATCATTTTTAAATAAAAGATTGCTTTATTTTTTTTTTTAATTATATTTATTTAATTTTTTTTCATCTGAAAATTTAAGACTTAAGAAAGCAATTACATGAGCTATACGTCTGTGAAAAATTTCAACTCAATTACACATTCTTTAGTTCAAGGCTCGGGATCTTTTTATAACTGCTTAATCATACTATAGTAATGTATTGTCATCGGAGTTATGCAAGAATACAAAACTTCTGCTTGATCGGATGATAGGAAGTTGGTAAAAATTAGAGTAGACATTTTGAACTGGAAAACTCATGCATATGAATATAGCAAGTTAAATAAGAGCTTGTAAGATAACTTCAGCCGTTATTTATTTTATAAATAGCATTACTCATTTGAGTAACAATACCCAAATTATAATTCTTCTGTTAGAAGATGGTGGCAGCGGTAGCCTAGTTGACACAGTCTTGAGCTTGCAGCACGGGTTGTTTCCTTTATGTCGTGAGTTTAAGTCGTAATGCCTCTTAAGTCCCATCGTATAGCGAGTCTGATTCACGTGAAACCTATCGAGACTTCGAGTCCAACCGTTGGCGTAGCATGAAAGTTTGGAAAGGGAGCTCAGATGTTGTCCTTGTCCCTTGATCGAGGTTTAGAAGAACGCGATCCGTCGCCAATAGCTCTCGAGTTGCTTCGAAATGCGTCGTTTATAATCAATCAATCGTCCGGAGGATGTTATAATTAATTAAAATATTATCGTAATAACTTGCATTATGCATTCTTATAATCTTTGTAAAGTTTAAAACTTCTTTTTATTTCTTATTGTCTCCTTATATTTGTATTAAAAAGCATTGCTTGACCGATAACAAGATACAATAGGTTAATATCGTAAAAATTGATTGATTAAGTATTAATTAATCTCGCCCTTGGAAGCAACACGAGGATTATTTGCGACAGACCTCGCCATTTTGAACCTCGTTCAAAGGGACTAGAACGCACCTGATCACTCTCTCCAAACTTCCACTCTACTCCAGTGGGATAACTCGGAGTCTCGACTGATTTCACGTGCATCAGACTCACTGGATGGTAATAGCATACAAAAGATTTCAAAAAAGTTTTACAGAGGAAAATCGATCTCCTACTTCCACATAGCCAGAACGTTGCTCTTTTTTTATACTGTAATTAACTTATCATATATTTCCTTAAATCAATGCCAAAATTAATTTCAGATTATGGGGAAGTACTTTAAGCATTTAAAGAGTTTTTATTCTTAAAATAGTGAAGATATACAAGTATATATTTTTATATATGGGAGTGAACGTGAATGGATAAAGTACCGAGACTCAAACTATTCTTTAAAATTTAATATCCTTTCTTTCAAGTACAGGATTATCACTAAAAGGACTTACTGTACATTAGCCTCCTAATCAAGCAGGATGTAATTGTTGTACCTGCAAATATGTTTTCGTACCTTGAAGGCTTTTAAAGAAAACCTTAACTAAATAAATAACACCTAAGAATAACATAAAAGAGAAGAGCATTTTCAGAAGAAAAGAAAAAAAAAACATATACTTCTATGTACTTGGACCCCTGTTAATATACAAATCTGCATTGCACGTGGCATTAGTTTGGATCCCTCCATAAGCAATTATTTATGGTTTCATTCCTAGATATTGCAGCATAATAATTCTTATCTTTTGTTTAATGAAATTCAGATGAATTTCTTATTCGCTTACCGTCACAACTTCTTGTTAAGAGTAGACATTTTAATACTTTTCTTTCTTTATATTATGTATATATACGAATCGCCATTTCTAGGAATGTGAAATTTTACATTTAGGATTATTATTTTTGTAAAAGATTATTTTCAAGCTCTCACTGTCAGTGAGATTAGTAACCTTTTTCGTACCGGCTAAAGATAAGGAGACAAATATTTTTTCTTGTACAAGTGATTTTCATAATAATTAAAACTGATATCGAGAAAGAGTGCAAACGTAAACAAAAGGCTTATATAATCGAGGAAAAAAGTCAATGTTATGGAACGAATTCGAATTGGAACAAGACAAGCAGAAATAACCAATCTCTACTACATGGATGGTTAAAAAATGAGGATGGACTTTGTCAGTTTGTTGATAGCGTTGATAAAATGATAAAGGAGTGTCCAGATAAAGGTATATGATAGAGGTAAACACCAATCGTGACGAATATCTCCTTGATTTTTTTTCTTTCCATTCACGCAAGAAAGGATGATGAGCCTTTGTCTAGGCTAGTGCTTGTTATCTAGAATTAAACAGTTACTACACAGCTTAACGCAGATATTCATCACGCAGAAAATTCATATTGAAGTCGGAAATTGTATTATTGCTCTTTTTGTATTAATAATGTGACTCGTGGTTTCCACAACCCACGGTTTAGTGACTCCCACTGCCGCATGTTAAAGGAATCATTCTGTATTAATTCCTGTAGATACTTAAAAACAACGTCTCTCGTAACACTCGAAGGCAGTTGAGATTAAACGCGAAAAGACTATTGAAACAGAAGTCTTCTAAAATTAGTGGGAGTGGCAATTACAGCCGAACTGGAGGGTAACAAAGTTCATGGGCATCATCCACCACATAATAGCGCACTAACGGTCCGCAGGTATCCATTTTCTCAGATATCTGGAGAAATCGCACCCAGATGCCTGGGGTGACAAGGTTCTGGTCGACCCCTCGCTCATCACCCAGGCAAACGATTCCTTCGGAGTGGGGTGGCCGTGAGAAAGACCCCCGGGCTTCTATAGATTAAATGTTTTATTGACTGCCCACAGTTTCGATTATCTCTCTTCGGTGTAGTATCCACGGGCTATGAACCTTTGCGAATTGATGGATTTCTGTACAAGTACAAGCAATAACACCCCTCGCCCGAATTTCCGAAAATCGCTCTTCGCTCGATGAATCTCAATTTTCCCACAACGTAATCTTGTTTACCTTTTTTTTTTTCGACTTGAAGAGTAAGTTACGATGCTATAAATAATCTTCCGAGAATTTACAAACACATCGACGTGTATGTGTGTGTGCTATTTCATAGATACCGCCTCACATAAATAATTTGAGTGCAGTTTTGAGTTTAGTTTACCACTCGCCCACAGTGAATTATTGAAAAGTTTAATACTCCTACAGTTGCACTACTAGGAGGTATATTAGTAGTCGCCTCACGTCTGTGAGATACACCATTGACTTTTTAATATTTGATGCTATTCACTTAGGGCTTCAGGGTGGATGAGAATATAAATCTCAGAACGGAACATTTAGTTCTCAAGGGGACATTTATTTATTATAAATTAAGAGTCTTGATTTATATGTTAGTTTTGACTGCCCAGACGTTTGCTGCCAAATCAAAATTTAATAACTGCCGCATCGAATTGTCACCGTCAAAGAGATCAAGATTCCATATTTTACACCGGAAAGCGAGCCATCATCAAATCAACGAGTTGCTTCCTGTGAATCTGCTGCAAAGAAGGCGAAGAGGGCCGGTAGAGCTATGGTGGCTATTGTTCGTGATACGAAGAGCGTCACACTCATGGACTTGTTAGATAAAGGTGGAAACGATCCATATGGACAATATTACACAGAGCTACCCCAATCATTTCCCATACCTCTTACTTCATTTCCTATTCCTTAGAAAGATATTTTTCAAACCACCTTCGTATATTGCAACAATTCACAACTTCGAAAACAATGGCAATCTTTTTTTTTTTTTGAGTTATTTAAAAACATATGTTTTTATTATGTTTATAAGTTCTCATAAAGTTATAGAATTCCTTAATTAATTGTGGTTCTTATATTTTTTTCTCATTCAGCATAACCGAGACTAGGACTCCGTCTAATGGGAATTTTTTTTTATATTAATTTAAAATTGATTTTGTACTTTTATTTTATTCCATTTGCAACAACTTAAAAAAAAAAAAAAAAAAAAAAAAAAAACCATTTTTAAGGTGAGACAAGGGTTATCTTCATATAAATTCAAATTTTAATTACAGCAAAGTATCACGAAGGAATAATGCAGTATTTCAAAATATTGTGTGGTGATACTACATTTGCAGTCGATTCAATATTTCCCTTTCATTAAAATACAAAACGAAAACATATTCAATAGAAAGGAATGAAGGACATCCGAAGCCTTTTCATTATTACTGAGAAATTAAGTCAATAAAAACTAAATGTAACAAGAGAACCAAATCATGTTTCGTTAATAATGCCACGGAATTGTTTTCTGCTATCACTTTCTTTGTGTCGTGTAAATGAAGTACTTTTTCAGTTAAAACTCCTCTGTATTGAAATAGAGAATCATGGTTTGGATTCGTTTCTAGAGACTAATCCAGCTCATGATGTTTTGTTTCAGGCCCTGAGCGGTTTCCTCATGATGATGACCCAGAACGGAAAGCTCCTGTACATATCCGACAACGCTGCCGAATACTTGGGACACTCCATGGTGAGCGCCTTACTCTTTCCAACGTATCGCTTATTAAATAAAAACAAAAAGGATTTTTCAATGAAATTAATATCCATAGAATCCAAAAGAGGGCTTCCTTTAGCGTACAGAATCAGTACTTATAATTCGAAATAATGCAAACTGTGTATTAAGGTGCAAAGAAAAGAATGTGCTTATTTCTTGTGAAGTTTAAATAACCATCACTTTCTTAATGGGAGTCCTATTTTAGCATTAAGATATTTGCATTTTTATGCATTTGTTTAAATTTATAAATGTAATTTTCTTTGCATGAGTAGATATGTTTGAAAAATTAATAATTAATAGATGTTGTAATATTTGTGTAAAGCATAAAGTACTTATCTTTAGGTTACATAAAATGTAATATACATTTTTCTCTCAAAAAGTTTTTAGAGTGCATATTCATATAACATTATACATTGAAATTCTATAAATACAATATATTTATAATCAGTCTACACTTCATGGTTCAAATTTTCCATAATTTTCTATACAAATACTAAGCCATATCTAAAATATGTGAGTGTTTGGTAGAAAATAATTACGTTCGCTGTATAGGAAGTAGCCTCATTTCACGATGTGCAAAATATGTGGATCATGGATGGAGCAGATTTTGGAGAAAGTAAAAAAAAAAAAAACATTTCGAGAAAAACTCAAGCTCAAACATTCCCCCCTCTGGTGTGGTACACATGTTTGTAATTTTAAAATTCAATTTTTGAAAGTTCTGTTGATTAAATTTTCAAAAATAATATATCTACGGATTGAACGAAGCGTCTGCTTTTTAACTGCAAAATCAAAACATGGAAATTTTGAAGCATTTTAGCGTCACATTGACCTTAAACGGATTTTCAAGACAAAAGTTATTAATGGCATGAGAGATTGTGTAAATGCCTTTTACCTCACCATTTGCTGTCCGAAGAAATGATCGTAAGTATTCCAAGTGAAAGATTGAGGACTAGGACTAGTTTGTTTAACTATTAAACATACCGTTTTCAACAAGAACCTTTATTCTTTTTTTGTTGCTCTGATCAAAATCTTTGGGTTTGATTCCTGTTAGAGTTGAGGTGTATTGATAGGAATTTTGTTATGGGTTTTTTTTTTTTTTTTTTTTTTTTTTGCAATTGCTTAGATGGATTGGTAATGGGAGTCGTTCAGTAGATCACAGAAATAATAAAGGTTGTTTTCATTCTCTTTTTCCCAGGAGGACCTGTTGATCCATGGGGACAGCGTGTACGACATCATAGAAAAGCAGGACCACCAGGCCATCCAGACGGAGCTGATGCGCAGCGCCAATCCCCTCAACTTGATGAACGACAGCCGCATGTTTCTCTGCAGGATGAACGTGTCCAGGAACGCTCGGAGGCAGATGAGGTTCGGGGACCAGAAGGTAAGATCCATCCCTTCCTGCTTTCTCTAGGGAGGGGGTCGATTTCTGGTCAAGACCGAATAAGCGGGTCTGAATTTCAAAATATATAAATAATAATGATGATAATGTGGTTATTCAGAGAATCCTCGCAAGCTATTTAGGGTTTGGAGAGCTCTTTGAGGTGGTGATGACTATCCTTCATTATTTAATCCTACCGTCATCTTTTCTTCTTATTGAACAGAAAATATTTTTTTTTCCAATCGAAGAGACGTAAGAGTAAGACTAAATACTTTATTAATCACTGAAGAACATAGAGGAGGTCACTCTCTCTTTCTAATCCCACTTAATTCTTCAATTCTAAATTAGGATCAACTAATAAAGTCTTAGCTTAACAATATACTCATTCTGATTCAAGCCCTTCTCGCAAACAGTCAATTTTTATTTTAGAACTTAGACCTAGATTTGTTTCATTTCAAATGATTAACTGCGATACTTTTATACAACTTGCAAATATTTATCAGCCTTCTATCTCCTTCCTTATTTCTTTCAATTTTACTATTTTTTATTCAATTTACTGCAAATTCTATCTTCATCTGATTTACCCAATCATGTTTCATTTGCCTTGGGAAGAAATTGTAACTTCATGCAGTTCAATTTACTATTATGTCCCCGAGGTTAGTGAAGAGACTTTAAAATTGGTCTCTTAGAAGTAATTTCGTGTATAAAATTAATTTCGCTTTGTTCAGATATATAAATGAGAGGCGGGAAACTTATAACTGCGGTTTGTCTGTCAAAATATTAATATAGAGAATTTAAATCAATACATTAAACATAATGTTCAAGCAAAAATATTTTCGAAAATTTAAATTGTTTTATTTTCAGTGTTTTTTCAGAATTGTTTTAATAACTTAACGTTAATAAAATGCAAACCGTGTTCGAAAGAAAACTTTTTTTTAAAATTTGTTTTATTTTTTTTTAACAAATAAGTATGTAACTTCTTATTGATACATTAGTATTAAAAAGTTTTATTTCAAAATCTGCAAGTAAAAAATATGTGGCGAAAATTCTCATTCCGAAAAAGTGAAGCTGAAAAAAAAATAATAATAAAGCACCGATTTGTCTGAAAAAAAAAAAAAAAAATCTTTCAAACTAATGAGAAACGCTTTATTTGTTTCTAGACATTATCATACATTTCTATTTAGATAGTGATGGATGTTCAAATACATTTCATCACCTACAAGACCATCGACGAGATACCACATCGCAGTTATAAAACCAAAAGTCATTTCCCCCCTTCCACTCCTATGCAGAAGAGCGATTCGATTAACTCTATACGATCGAGCCGAAATGAGCATCGCATTCCATTCCCAGAATCGTTTGGCCGTTTGCCGTAATTGGCCGCGCAGGTAATAGCCGATCACGTGACCTTCCTTCTCCATATCGCACCATCGGGCGAGCAACGCGGAAGAGGGTGATCCCGTAAGGTCAGCACCTCGGTGGCGTGGGAGTGACCCCCGCGCGGGAATAATCCTCGTATTTATTGATTTACGAGCCCATCACGTGACCCAGGGTCACTGGGAGGGGCCGCCTTGCTAAATTTTGATATCAAAACATCGCGTCCCACACCCCCTACCCTTGTGGTTTTCGCTTCCCCTCTCCGCAGAGATTCCGCCTCTTTTCATTTAATCTATCTTCCGACCCCTGTGTTTTCCGCTTCCCAGCCACGCCTTCCGACATCTAAGGACAGTGGATCGCGATTAATCGATTTAGTCATTAAAACTCACTAGCTTTATGAGAGGTATTTGAAAAATCTAATATTAACGATTTTTTAGTTTAATTTGTGTTATAGTATTCTGTAGATGGAAAAATAATTTTTTCTTTGTTGTGAGAAATTCTTCAAGTCCGATTAACAGGGATCACAGCCCATCTGGAGAATGGGATGGGATTGCTTATTATCAATGGACCGAGAGGCAACACGAGGATTATTGGTGATGGGCCAAGGAATTTTGAACCTTGGCCAAGCGATGAGGATGACACCTGAGCTGCTACCTGCCTCTCCAAACGTCCACACCACTCCTGTTGGCATCCGTTGAGAAGAACCTTATCAGATTTAACATTCATCAGTCCCTCAACAGGGTGGCATCAAGGCTCTTATCCAGGACTCGACGAAAACTGCTAGTCGCGAGCAGATGAACAGAACTATTAGGCTACCGACACCACACCAGAGAATTTGAAAAAAATTATATAAATACAATATACGTACAGAAAATCAACTTTATATTGAACAAATTGAATATGAATCCTATTTACAAATGATTAAGACGGTTACTTTGGGAACGATAGAAGTGTGCTTAAAGCTGTTTTATTGCTTTTTTCTAGTTAGACAATATAGCTCCGTATGTCTTGTGTCACTGCTGATAAGAGGTGATAATTAAGGTTTTGTCGACTTTGAACCAAAATATTTGTAAAGCCTTCCTCCCCCCCCACTTATCTTTCGTACATTCATAATTGTTAGAAGATTTTAATAAAGCAAAATAATTTTTTAAAATACGTGAGGAAACAAATGGCTTCTCTTAAGAAATTTACAGATCGCTTCTCAAACTGGGAAAAAAATATTCATTCGGACTGATTTGCGCTATTCGAAGATGTGATTTAAAATGGGTCCGACTTAGCCAGGTTTTAATGTATTTATTAAAGGAGTGGGGGAGGGGGGATTTCATTTGTACGTATAAAGAGTATTTGCTTGGATTAAGACTCGTTGATGCTTAGTGAAAATTACTCTTGCAATAAATTTGTCTGTATCAATAATCAATTTTATCTTCAATGGAAAAACCATTTGTATTGAAACACAATAATCTTACATTAAAACGATATCGGCATGATGGGAAAAGAAATAAAATTCAAGTACTCTAAAAAGCATTGACTTATTTTTCAAATTAAAAGTTTGGCTTTGAAATTGTTTACGTTACATTCTCAGTAATGAAGTAAAGTAATTCTGAATTATTTTGTTAAAAAAAAAAAAAAAATACATTGAAAGAAAATTTACGTAGATGAAAAAAAAAAATCATTTGCAATAAAAAGAAAGAACTCGCTTACATAAACAACATTGCTTACATTACAAGAAAAAACTAACATGCATCTAAGAAATATCAAATTGCAATGAAAGAAATATTAATTTGGAAAGAAATAGCTCGATATTTTTTCCAAGTCCTGTTTACACTAAAGACCTATTGTGTAGAAGAGCTGAATCAAGTTAAAACCTTCCTGGCTCATAGTTCCGAAGTTGTCGAGCCATCTCAAGTGTCGACCTCGTCATCTGACTGAAAATTACGACGATGTAATGAACGGACCTCGTATAGGGCAGAAGGAGACAACCGGGAATCGATCGGTCAGAAAACAAGCGAATAAAACAATCCCGGGCTCCGTTTCAAATTAATTTACCAGATAAAGTTTAGACTTTCGAAATAAAAAAAAAAATAACAAGAATAAGAAGCAGTTCAAAACTGAAAGTTATATATAAAATTAATGGAGGTATCGAATGGAATGTTTATTTTACTACCATACGCGTGGCCTTAAGAATTTTGATGATAAATACACGCAATAAACTATGATACAGTTTGAAAAATAATAGCAACAAATAAAGTTATCAACTCATGTTGTAAAGAAAAAAAAATCATTTTTTTTCCTCGGTTGAATCGCAAAAAAAGGATTAAATTCATCGCAAAACAAACAACTCTATAAAACGTGACTCATTTCTAGTCACCCTTTCGTCACAGTTCATAGAAATCGAGAATCGTTTTCGAGAAGCGTACATTTCGTAAGCTCTTCCCAATTTACCTTAGAGTACCCATGTACACTTTAATCTGATTTGTTCCGTCACTGAATGAAAAGAGCTTCCCATAAAAACAAGATGAAAAAATAGGGGGAGGTAGCGAGTAATGAAATAATAATCCCATCATTACCCCCCAAATGGAATTAAACGATCGTTTTCGGTGACCATAATCCGACCACCCTCTTCCCCTTCCCGTAAATCGTCGATCTCATTAGTCGGCTCCCGGCATTCGAAAAGAACAAAGGCCTGCGGTGTAGGGGTGGAGCAGGGAAAGAGCGCCCTTGGTTGCGTGTCAGAGAGCCACCCGTCATCGGTGCGGCGTCCCTGTGATGTTGAGCGGATCGTTTGCTCCCGTTTCGCTGCAGACGATTTCCGAGCACAAAGGAACATTCCACAGAAGGGGTTTCTTCGAATGGGAAGGTGTTCCCGGTAGCAATTACCTTTTGTCTCTTGTTTCGACAAACGATGTTTTTCCGCAGAGAATGACCGTGGGAACCAGAGTGTGCAGGATGGTGGGGGTGGGGCTGTCGGTTCTGTTCGTTTGTGTCAGAGATTTAATGCCTTTCGGAATGCCAGAGATTTGTTTTCATGCTCTTGGAAAGGTACAAATGAAATAGGAATCTTTTCCAATAAGATGTGCTCAAGTTCTAATGAGAGAGCATTTTCAGTCAAAAATGACCTTATAAAAAAAAAAAAATTTTTCAACATAAGATTAGAAATAAAAATTAAAAAAAAAAAAAAAAAACCTTTCAAGGATGCATTTCAGTTGAGCTCTGCGCAGAATAAATTTAATCATTTATATATTTTAAAAGTTATCCAAATTGAGATCGTAAAAACTGAATGACTGTTCTGAAATTTAGTAAATTACATTCACTGTGCTTTTACGTTAATAAATAGAATCCTATACTAATACCTATTTTTATCTGTACGATAGGGGAGATGCAAAATATGATATTCGTTTGAGACATTTTTCATTTAGAAAAATATTTCGAGTTTAACACATAGGTTCCCAACCCTTTTTTAGCCTAGCTCCCTCTTCTCGAGGGAAAAAAAATACCTCACTGTCCTCTGGCGAAAAAATGAATTGCTCATCGAAGCTTTTCCAGAAAATAAAAATTAAACCGACTACCTTGAAATCAATTCTACTTTGAGTTTCAGTTTTTAAGTCAGAAAAAATAAAATAATCGTACAAAAACATCCCTTTTCTTTCTCATTTTCAAAACTGAAACATTATTTTGCAAATTGTAAAATGAAGTTATTTCCTATGTAATGTGTGAACATTATTTTTTTTCTAATCAGCCCTTAAACATTTTGATACAGCACAATATTTTTATAAAAACTAAGAAAACAAATTCTTTTTAAATTTTAATGCTATTAAATTTATAAATTTTGAAATTAAAACAATGAGATTAGTATATAGAATGTCATATTTATAAGTACTCTGCATATTATTAAAGTTATAAATGAAGCAGATATTTTATAGAAGATGTATTTACAAGTAAGTACCCAATTAACGAATGTAAAAACGAAAATGCTCATACATAATTATTTATGTATACAAATTTGTGATTTCTTTTTTACATAAACAGATTCCGGAGCATACATTATCTCAGTGGTAAAATGCGACTTCTAATACTTTTAATTTAAGAAATGAGGATTATTTAAACTTGATATTAAATAAGTTTTTCCTTGTCAAAGACGTCTCGGTAACTTTAACTAAGTAAACAAAACTGTACAAAATAAAGAGTATCGAATGAAGAATATCAAATTTAAAATGTAGCGACCACATTTAACATATTCGTTAGTGATCCTGCGTACATCGGGTCTAGATCCTCATTAAATGCAGCTAGACTCGCATGAAAGGTCAAATAACCTTTCTGTTTTCTATAAATTTTGAGGTCAAGTCTTGATCTCATAGAAGTCCGATCTCCTGGGAAACAAAAGCATTCTTCGGACATTGTAGCAACTATTATTTTAATGGGCAACTAGAATCTGATATGTACTAAATTATGTAGCAAATAAAATCTTTCAGGAAATATCATCTGCAAAGTTTTAAATTAAATACAATAAATTGACGTAAATGTAGTCGAACTATGATATAGAGAATTCGAGATATAATGAGCTCTCGGTAATAGAGAACTTTTCAGCTGTTTAAACTGAACTATTTAATTAATGTTATTTTATACGTTTATTGTGAACTTCTAAGAAAATGAGAATCCACTTTAACAGTGAACTGAAACCTTCTCCCACGATCTTTTTTTTCTTCTTCTAGTTCTTCAAAGTTACATAAATGTTTTAGGATCCCAAAAGACAGAATTTCTAAACTTCGGACTGAAATCCCATTGTTTCATACTCCCTAATGTTTCTAGTGCTCAACCACTCGTTCCTTATCCGATAAACAGTATGCCTTTTTTCTCCACTTTTCAGCCATTCCACCTTTCTAAAAATCAACTGATCCATTACATGGAAACCACAATTCAAATCAACCTTGAAAAATCAGAATAATAGGATCATAGAGGCGTCATTTAATGTTCCTCTCCTTCCGATCTCCATCCGATGTTTTCATATCCATAAGAGTATATCGTACAACATATATATATATATTTATTATCATCAGTATCCTGAAAAAAAATTGACGAATTCCATTAAGAGGAAAGCATCTTCTATTTAGTATAAATAAAAACAGTCAAATGTTGGAACCAATCAATCGATCATTTGGAAGGAATTTTCTTTTTTAAAGTTTATTTACCAACATTTTTGGAAAAATTGCTTTTTGTGAGATCAATGCTTCGACATAAGTCAACATTTTATTGGATCCGCAGCAGTTAATTAACGGGACTTGAATGCTGCATTCTTTAGTTTTACAGTCATTTAATATAATTTTTGTGCACAAAACAAGTTAAAAGACGATCCACAAAACACTGAATATGCTCTCTCAAAATATACCGATTGAGAAATAAGGGAAGGAGCACTCGTTACAAAAAATCATTTCCTCCAAACAAAAGCGATGAAGCACCCACACATTCGATTTAAACTGAAACCCAGATTCCTAAAATCGTGACTTGGATTCATTCTAATGATTAGTAAATGAAACGTGCAAATATTACCGAAACGCCAACCATTTAAAGTGAAAAAAGGTAGCGTTTACCTACGCCTTCATCTCGACTGATTGGAAGAAACACAACAATCCATTCAGCTGATGGTGGAAAAGATTAGAAAATAAAGTTGCACAATTGTGGGCAGGATCAACAGAGGAAGCTGTAATATCCGTTTTTACGGTTGCGTTTGTTTCTTCAATTTGTTCAGAAAGACAAGATCGATTTTTCCTGACGTTGTTTATCCAGACGAATATTTCTTGCTAAAGAAGAGAGAAAATAGAAGGGAGGAGTAGAGACTATTTTTATTTTAGTAAATGAGCCCACGCATTTGTCAAATCGGTTTCTTTTAGTGAAAAAATATTTTTTATCTCAATCACGAATGCTCATTTGGCAGCAGGTTGCTTAGCTTCTTTCATTGTCACGCACAATCAACAATATTATTTTTATTTTATATAATATTTTGTAACTATCAAACGTTACATTAAAATACTGTGTTTCTAAATATATAGCAATGGGAGATAGATGATATTTTATTTATCTTTTTTACATTGGAACAGCTACAGAATAAAAACGATTTCTTTTTCCACAAAGAAAAGTATTGGATTTATAAAAGAGTAGATGAGAAAGACAATCATTACTTTTGATACGCAAGGAGTAGCCAAAGTTTGTCGCCAATAGCCCAAAAATTTCACTAAGCGAAAATGTCTCTTTACTGTAACTTTACCGTCACGTTTTATTTACAATCGGTTGTATGGTGGTTGAATAAGAAAAGTACAAACTTCTTCAAAAATTCCAAACAAGTAACAAAGTGCACGTTTTTTTTTTTTTTGTAATTTATGCTTAACTCTTCTGATAGGAATAAGAATCATTCATATTCGCTTAGAACTGCGAAGTAGAATGGAGAACCAATTCAGGTGTTGTCCTCGTCATCTGTTCGTAATTCAAAATTGTGAGATTTAATTGACTTCGGTTAGCGGACCAACAATTTTACAACGAACCAACAAAGTTCCTAAGTCTGAAACACTTAAAAAATCATAATAAAAAGACATTTCTAAAAACACTTGTCACCATTTGGAGGCTATGCTTAAAAATAAAAATGCTTTTTAAGAAATTAACAGAATCAAAATTTATATTCATAAAAATAATAAAAGATGAACACTCACTTTAAAAACATACAAATCTGCAAAACAAATGGAAACTGTGTAACAAAAAATGTTTAAAAAATATAAACACATACACACATATAATATACAGGATTTTTAATTTATTACAACTTATTCAATATTATTGTAAAATTATCTCCCTTGTAATAAATATTGCTAATAGTTTTTTTTATTTGTAATTTTCAGTTGTATATCTGTTTTATGTACATACATACACGCACGCACACATATATAAATTTAAAAAACCAAAAATTTTCTTGAAAAGTTATAAAAGTAGAAAATACAATACTATATTGAATATTATTATAACAGGCTTTATACTGTTATTCTGGATTACTCTAGAATTATAGGCCATCTTTTAATAAATATACTATTAAAAGATGGTTATAAAGCCAAAAATATAAACTGAAAAGATTCTGCAAACTAAAAATCTAAAAAATTAAATTTAAAATAGCACACACACAAAAGCTCAAAATAAATCTTTAAGAGTAAAAATCTTTTTTTTTTTAAAAAAAAAAAAAAAAAAAAACACCCTATTTTTAAAACTTAAAAGAAAAATCAACATTTTTCAAGTGTAACATTTCATATGTATAAGAAAATATATACGTTTAAATAAAGAAATGAACACAAATTAAAAAAAATACGTAAAAGAAGCAAATTAAATTAAGAAAAAAGGATTACTTACATATAAATAACCCATGAAAGCTTAATTTCAAGTCATACAAATACTTGAAAAGGAATAAAAACTGAGTGAAAATAGTCTCGTAGCATCGTGTAAAGGCATCTTAAATAATCTTGCAGAAAATGATTAAAAAAAAAAAAAAAATAGGCGTTTAGGTAATTCTGTATTTTAGTATACAGTTTCTTCTGAAAATATAATTTTTTAAGGTTTAAGGGTCGTGAGAGCTGAGAAATGGGACCCCAGTACTTGACCTTTGAATGGGGCCTCCTCCCCATTCGTGGGGTCGTTTTCTTTTTTAGCTTTATTTATTTCTTCTATTATCTTGTAGCAGGGTCCTAAGTCTTATTTGGACCTTTCTTGCGCTGTGCTGCATCAATAAAAACAAATAATCTTACCGCAGGTTGTTCTGATCGAGGGCCACTTCGTGAGCTTTCTGCCTTTATGCAGTCGCAACGAGCCCGTGTTCCTGGCCACGTGCACCCCCGTCGCCATGCCCGAAACCAGGGAGTGCGTTGTCCAGGGAAGCACCTCCGTCTTTACTACCATTCACTCCATGGACATGAAGTTCCTGCACGTAGACCGAATGTAAGTACTGGAGATGTGAAAAACGATTACTTTTAAGTAATAGGTTCCAACATATTAGTTCCTGTCTAGTAATAGGTGCAAATATCATATTATTCTCAGATTTTATATTCTAGTATCTTATTACTTTTAGAATATGCGTTCCAATATCTTATTACTTTTATCAATATTATAAATAACATTATTTGTGAAACATATTCTACAACATTAATTTTAGTTTATGTTCCAATTCCTCCTCCTCCTCTTCTTTAGTTCTGAATTATATTTCACAACTCCTATGGTTTTTGTGATTTTTTAAAAAAAGTAACAAATTTAAATTATTCAAGTGGCGTCAAAATAGTTGTAAGGTAAACATTATAAGAAGTGACAAAATTAATAGGTTGGGAGGGATATATTATTGATGGAATATATTCGAAATGGAATTCCGTAACACTATCATTTAATTTTACTATGGGAAATAGCACCCATCCCTAATAAGTAGACACGTTATCAAAATAGGCTTAGTATTGATCGCTATGAGTACATAGAAATGAAGCGTTTTTACGTTTGTAACGTGACAGTTACTTAATTTCCATTTCAGGAGTATTGTATTGTAAAAATAACCAAAATATCGAACAATAAATTTGTAACTTTATTTTAATTATGAGACTTTCCCAAATATATATGTGCAAAGTTTCTCTCTTTTTTTTTTTCTATCTTTAGCTACATTATTTAGTCAGCCATTAAATTTTTTTTCAACATTATATTAAGTCATCTGATTTGTTTTCAAAATTTTAAGCTGATTTTCCACAGCTTTTTATTTTCCGTAATGCTTTCGAAGAATAAATATTAAGTGAAAAGACTTTTCTGTAATCAGTGCAAAGTTTCAAAATTTTTTATGGTTGTTTTACCTAATAGGTTAAATAATTCTGTGAATGTAATAAAGATTTAGATAAATAGTTATTTTTTACTAACTCCATAAAATTAGATATAACTGCTTTTTTATTATTATTGTTTTTCGTGGTGTCTGAAAAGAAAAAAAAATTATGAAACTGAAAATAGCGTGAGAAACGCTTCTAAGAAATTGAGAGAGATTGTTTGAAAATACTTCAATTTGCGGAAACAGTGTTAATTTTAAAGTATTGAAATATTTCGAGAAAATTTCTTAATAATTTTTTGAAAATGAAGTTTTTTTCCCCTTCAGAAATTTTATGTGTTATGTGTGTTGAAATAGCATGAATATAAACTTTTCCTCATAAATATCCGTGTTTTAAAAATTGTTTATAGGTTTATGTGTTCTCTAAATATAGTTGATAGTCGACTTAAAAAAAACTTGTGGTATTACTGCAATCAATAAAAATAAGTAACTGCTTTTGATTACAAACAAAGATTTTTTAAAATTAAATTTAAACTTCAAAATGGGCCTTATTACAAATCTTACAAGTCATTATTTTTAATAGATTTAATTTTTGTATTATCCATATTATAGTTGATAATTTTAATTTAAAAAATTATTTCAAAAATCCTTTGGATTTAGAGAACAGACGAATGTTTCATTTTCTCCCGTCAGGTTTATTCTTTTAACTACAGACATGCTTTTTAAATTTTCGTTTGCTTCTTAAAATTTCTCTGATTCAATTGTTGTAGAACAATCAGATCTCGAGAAGTAGAATTTAAACTCAGTAATGAGAGAGAGATTACCTCAAAAAAAAAATTCCTTCAAAATTGGTTCTTCAAAATCTTTTTTTAATGAGGCTAAAGTCGTGCACAATCATTGCATAAGGATGAGAAATAAGTAAATCTTTTTCCTTAAATTTTTTTCTAAAAAAGTGATGCCATCCTCTCCCTCTATGGATAGATGCACAGGCGATTTTTCACTATTTCAGTTTCTTCTCCTTTTCATTCCACTCCCTCCCTTTTCATCCTGTCTTGCATTTCCAAGACTTCGTCCAAACAATACATAACGTTCCCCTCTCCTCTTAAATTAAAGCAAGGATTCATTGACAGAAATAGATGCAATCAATCTTAATTTAACAAATATTTGGCGCACCATAGCCAAATATAATCCTGGCACCACCAAAAACAATCAACCTTGATTAAACGAAATATCAATGAACCAAAATAAAACATCACTCTTTACAACTATTTTCAAGTGCTACTAAGAATTATAACCTAAATACCTTAAGGAATTAGAAAGTTTTTCTTTCCTTCAAATACGTAGAATACGAGTGGACATCATGAAGTTTAAATATTATTTAAAAAAATAATCCAGATAACTTCATAAAATTTATTATTCTGTATAGTAATTTATCCCTATGTATATAATGTTGTAAATTACAGGTATTCATGTTGATTTTTTGGGTTTCAGGTTGCCATAAACTGAAGTGTAACTCGTAGTATCATAAAGTTTTAATTATTAGCCCAGTGCATTGTAGAATTTAAATATTATTACAAATTATCAAGGTAGAAACCTGATTTTATTTATTATTCTTAAGACATGACTACTTAGTCACCTACCAGATTTATACATTTCTCCCGGCATTTCTTGACCTTTTGCGAAGGCCGTCATTATAAAATTCAGCAGACTGAACTCTCATCTTCATCCTACTGCTTACTTCAATCCCTTGCTTCCTGAAATCAAATCAACACGAATTGCTGTGATTTACAACATTATTTACATAAGGATCAATTAATATGCAGAATAAATTTTACTCAGCTATTTCGGTTATTTCTTAACCAAAATTACAGCTTTGCAATGCCCTTACGTATAATATGTTGATGTAACTTGAAGCAGAAAACATGAAATCATTTTCAGGGTAATGAAATATTTTACTATTAACGAACGTTTCTATTCGTGGTGTCTACTGACCTACAACAAACTGCGCTTAGTGAAACCCATAATTGAAGTATAGCCTGGTGTTTTTATTATGAAGTGTAGATGTCAAGTTGACTCGTTTTCGCATGAGACATACTCACCTCACACATAAATATCTTTTGTTTGGCGAGAAAGCTCCTGAGTGACCTTCCTGCCATGCCACATACACTGTACATCACACTTCAATTGACAGTCCGGTGTTTCATTATCATTGTTCCTCCTTTTTTTTTTAAATTTATCTGCTATAAATTTCTATGATTTATTGTGTGTAAAGGGTCCCACCGAAATTTGTTAACTTTTTATATAAAATTCGTTTTTATAACATATTTAAGATTTTTAACCCTGACATTTTGTATTGCACTTAACTATTCTTTTACCTTCATGTAGTTTTGAAAACTTTTATGATAATTTTAAGAAATGTTTGGCTCATCTTAGCCGGACATGGCCATACACCTTCACTGTCACTCATCGTTCTGTTGTTGCTTCTCCTGAGTTAAATAATGTCTTAAACTTCCGTATATTCCACAAGATGTGTAATGACTAAATCTTGATCTTCTTGGAGATGATTTTGAAAAATAAATATTTGTGCAGTTAGTAACATGGGACTGGCCTAAAAACCACTATATGGACATTGTGGTTCAAGATGGACTGTTTTATTACGCGACAGCTATATTCGGTTTTTGCCAGAGATCAATCAATACATTTTATTTAAGTGATAATTGACAAATGAAATTGGGAATTCGAAAGCAATTGTCTCGTAAAATGAGAAAAACAACATTCCCATTTCTATTTGTAAGCTCATAAATCTCGGAACCACACACAAAGATGGATGGGATGATGAATTCCCCTGCTTCTAATTGGTCGTCTCTTGGTAAAGGATTGTTTGTCTTAACTCCAGACATTGGTGATTGGAAACAATCGTTTTCGATTATTTCTGGCACGATCTGCAGTAAGACAACAAAAAGAAGAAAAAAATCCTTCCATCGGTAGCCATCGTGACCAGAAGCAAGCTACGGACTCATCTCTGCATGCTTATGCAAGGCGGCCTAACCGAAACAGAAGTGACCACCTGTACTCCACCTGCCGTGGCTGACCACGGGTCAAGGCAGCCGTCGGCGTTCCCACGGCCCTGCATTCCACCTGCTTCTGAAACATTACCGTCCTATCTCTACCCCCCTGCTCGTGCGTTTGTGCCAATCGCTTGCCGCTCTCTGACGTCATCTCGACAAGTGGGCGGAATAATCAAAGGATGAGGTATCGGTTTAGGGTGGAGTCTGTTGCGGAGGTAGACATCGAACATTGGAATCAGAACATTTATGTTCTTTTTTTTCTGTTTTGTAATGATTAGCGTGTTGTGTTAGGAGTTTCACTTTCCTTCATTAATTAGTTGGTTGTAATAGACTCATATTATGTTCTTGGAAGCCACAGAATGAGACTCGTTTTCTTCTTTCTTGTTGCTGTTGTTTCTCGAAATTTATGTGTTTCAGAAATGTGTGTCAGGGTAGTAAGGATTCGAGTATTTTTTCCCCAACATTCTTATTACCTTGTTGTGTATCAATTTGGCATACAGTTTTTCCCCCCCTCACTTCCCGATAAGGTAGAACCTTGAAATTTTGCACAGTTTTGCAATATCAAGCTCAGTTTGGATGACAATACAGTATTCAATTATAAATCTACAAATAAAAAATGATTTTTTTTAAAAAAATAAGGATAAAAAGGTACAAAATAATAATAATAATATAAATACATATATGTGTGTGTGTGTATCCTCACTTTTTTGTGATGAGGATAAGCTCTTATCATCATGGCAAATTAATTTCTTACTGGTCGAAGGAAAACATTATTTTTTACTTTTCAGTTCTTTTTTTAACTCTTTTTCCACTTAGAAGTATTATTTTATCTAAAATACTTATATGTATATTTTTAAAAGAGGCCTCTGTAAAGACTTTGCATTACCCTTTTTTCGCTAATAAAAATGAATCAAAATCCTTGGTAGTCTCTGAAAAGTGCATCATTTTTATTTAATGAAAATCATTTTCTTGTTCTAATTTTTCTAAGAAAGTAAAGCCCATATATTAGTTGGTCTAAAAGAAGCTGTCAATATTAGTAAGTAGGAATAGATCGAAGGTATAAATTGAAGGTATAGATTGCACAATCAAGCAACTTTGCAAAATGCGAGAAGATTTTCCTATTGCAGTCATTAATAAAAAGACTACTAAAAATTAAAGAATATTAGACATTTTTATGCCATGCGTGGTTAACACTCATATAATTAAGTTTTGCTTTCTTCTATAAAACAAATAACTAAAAAAATTCTACATTGCATTTGTTGTATGAGCTTTATTATGAAATAATCATAAGCAGTTTCACAGATTTTTGTTTCATTTAATTAGCTAAAGATTTTCTTTTTATTTCCTGATTTATAATATTAAATTTGAAAAAATTAAAAAAGGACGTAATGTTTGAAATATAAGTTTTTGAATAACATCACTGATTTTAAGTTTGTTAAATAATAAATTTGATTAAGTAATGTGTTTATTCCCTTAATTTTCTATAAGCTATTAATAAACGTAGCTGTTGTGATGTAGCGGTTAGCATGTCGGATTGTTCACCTATGATCAATTATCGTTGGCTTCAACTTGTGTAGCTTAGTTAGAAATGTGCGATCCTTGTCCACAGAGATTACAGAAATCCCGTCAAGGCACCACCTGACGGGATTTTTTGGACCTGGAAAGACTTTAACTATTAACAAATACTTCGTAGTATTGCAATATATTAATGCATTTCTTATCAATTTATTATTAAACATGATAAATACATGGATGTGTATCATTCACAAGCAACACATCAGTCAGTGTTTACGTTAACACAAAATAAATGAACAAGAATGTTCAATAGATTAAACACACACACACATACAATTTGTATTTTAATATTAGCTCCGTAACGAAATGGTTGTCTTATTTGCCTAAACTATTTGAATCGAAAGGATGTTCCATTTAAAAAATATACAAAAAGTAATTAAGTTTTTATTTTATGTATATTACATGTTATTTATATTTTAAAATTATTTATTACTTCATGGTCTGCATTAATGGATTCTCTGGAACAAGTAATGTATTCTGCATGCTTCTTTTGAGACCGAAGCACTGCTTATTTCATGTGTAGCTGCTTATAATGTGATCTCCCGTCATCTTGCATATTGGATTCCATGATCTGCTGTAATGTAAAAAAAAAAAAAAAAAAAAAAAATCGCTTGAACATTGAAGGAAATATAAACAACTTAATTTAGGTTGTTAAGCGATACTCTCTCTCTTAACATCGTAATATTTGTACGGCATTAAAGAATCCTAAATCCAAGATGTTGTCAAAACTAAAGATGGATGTTCCATCCATCTTTAGATCCCTAGGTGCTGTTATGACACTATCTGTAGTTTTGAACGAAGCATCATAATTTTTATATTGGCATCATGCTTCGATATTTCATTTCTTAAGTTTCTCAAATAATTATAATTCTCTTCAGTTCTTAAATTTAGTTTCTTCCTAATAACTAAACAGAAAAGAATGAGATTTAAATCAGCGTGCGGTATCAAAAATTATATTTTATAGGAGTAAAAGGTAACGCATTAAAAACCCCTTTTTCACATCTGTCTGCTTAGTCCAAAACAAATTTAGAAATAGGATAATCATTTCGATATGGAGGGAGTAATTTGTATTTTTTTTAATGATTTGACGTTAGTGCATTTTGTTCTGTGTAGTAGGCAGGTTTCTATTTTTTATCAGTTCTTCAAGAATATTTAGTGCAAAAAACGAGAAACAGTAGCAAATGATAATAGTTGATAGTACCTTTGTTTAAATAAAGGCTAAGAGCAAAGTTACATAAAACCATGTGGGAAATGGTAAAATAGGTCACGTCTTTGAAGCTGATAGTAAAGTAGAATATATTGTGTTTGATTTCTCACTTTCTATTATTGGCAGCATATCGCATAGTTTATGGACGTTTTCGAATTTGGGTGGCAAATCGCTACGTTTGACAACACTTTCCATTTTTAGCGGAATATTTCATTCATTTGACGGTAATGGTTGAAGGAATTTTACACGAGTACAAAACATTTTTCCCCCGTTTCCTATGCACGCAAATATTATTTGTTATGGATTCTATTATTTTAAATAACTTGTGAATGAAATTGTGTTATGTATCTTCGAAATGAAAAGTGCATTCTCCCCTTTTCAGAGGCGAATTCCATCTGGGATATACTAAGACCAGTCTCCAGGGGGTGTCCTGGTACGAACTCGTTCATTGGGAGCATCTCAGGGAAGCACAGTCCAAGCACAGACTCAGTGAGTACATCTTCTGATTATTTACAGTTATGAAGTGATGAAATGAGGAGCAATGAGTGGACATTTTAATGAGGATCAATTTTTAAATAAATTTTCAATAAATTTATGTGAACAGCAAATTAGCCTCCAGGGAAAGAATAATTTAGGAAATAAAATAACACAGAGAAAGGCATTAATTTAAAACCAATGAAGGAAAAATCTTCAATTCTTTAACTAAAGAAATTTTTTAAAACTTTCATAATTAAAAAAAAATTTATTTTTGAAAAAAAAAAATTAGAGTTTATAAAATAAATGTTCCTACTTTTTTTTTAATGAAGCTGTAAACAACGATGAAATAGTACATTAAGCATAACAGCAATTTAAATTGAATTATAATGAACATTACTTTTAATTTCTCTTCGCACGGGGTTGATACTTAAAAAATTAATTCATATACCAAGCATAAGATATTTTTAATGAGTAATAATGCCTGACAAAAATACATAATTAATGTTTTTATTAAAATTAAATTAAAATTTTAGAAAAACACTTAATTTAATTTTTTTAATGAGGAGCAAAGAAATGAATAAATATAATGATCTTCAAAAGAATTTTTGAAAAGTAATAAATAATCACAAACACACATAGAGTGTGACGTAATATGAGTCAGAACTATGCTTAACTGAGCGGGAGTCCTTAGCAAGAGCGAAGTAGGGGATTAAAATATACTCAATGGTTGTGTGGTTAGAGATTTGTTTAACATTCCATTCATTAATACTTTTTCCTGTTCTTTTTTAAAACGAGGTTATACGTTCATTTCATTTACTGTATGATTATCGTTTTATTTGGATCGATAGGTTTTTAGATAAAACCATTAAAAAAAAGTTTCCTATCCAAAATTGAAGCTTTTTAACGCCGTTTTTTAAAAATTTGCCAAAAATTAGTCAGTTAATTCATCATTCAAGGCAAAATGGGACAAGAATCGTAATTTTTCTATATATTTCTTTCAAGACCAAATTTTTTAAGTATACAAAAGTATTGCTTCAATGTTATTAATAAGAAAATCCTAAAGACAGGGAGGGAAAATTACTAAAAAACAAAAATAATTAATTAAAATAAGAATCAAAAAGAAAAGTTTTTAAGAAAATCGATACTACTGTCATCTGTTAATAGTGAAAATAGTAAAAAAAAAAGGGGGGGGGAGGAAAAAATTCATCAAAAGATGTTTTTAAATTTTTTTGTTGGGAAAATGCTTCGGCTCTTTCCACACTTCAGCAAAGGTCACTAAAAATGTTGGAGTAATGTGATCAACGGTATGGATTTGTATAACATACAATGAGATAAGGAAACATTCCTATTTATATATAAGACACTTTCTTTGGTTTTAAGATTAGTTTGAAAAATGCACAAAAGTAGTATTATTGAGCTTCATTTTCAAAGCACCATACTTGAGAATAATCTGAAATCTTTGTATGTTAACTTTCTTGCTACAAACCTGGACTTAGTAATATACATTTGTTTCTCTTATTTTTCTTCAGTTACACAATCAGAGCAAGAACGATCCTGCATCATTCTGCTCCGCCTGCAAAACAGCACTGGGTGCTGGCTTTGGGTGCACGTGGTCCTTCAGATCAAAGATGGCACCGACACCACGCAGCAGTCAGTCATCGTTTGCACTAATCAAATACTCAGGTGAATCATTAAGTCTGATGTAAAACTCTACTTAAATCTCATTAGCGAGTTATAATGTAACCTTATATCTCTGTGTTTTTTAGTGAAAAAGAAGCAGCTGTCATGCGAGCCAACAGTTGGCTTTACCAGTACTACTCATTACATTCCAAAATGCATTACGGCTTGACTTATGAAGCACATCCGTCGCGTCTACCCACCTACTACTCAGCAATGATGCCTTACCACCCTTCCCCGACAGAAGCTGCAGTACCACATTCTCCTTACCATCTTCATCCACCTGTCTCCCTGAACGGAAGCTCGACGCAACCGCCTCCTCCTCCTACAGTACTCCAGTATGGAGGTGTACCTTATACCAGTCTACCATCTGAAACAGAGACAGCGCGGTGGCCTGCTTCAGTGAAACGGCCAGCGTCTCCAACACCCAACAGTCCACACAAATCCCCGTCCCGTGGAACACCGTCCTCACCCACAGCTGGTGGAATAACTCGAACTTCGGGAGGGTACCCCACCGCCACTGCAGAAGTTGTGGTGCCTCCTTCAGCATATTACGGCAACACACAAGTGTTTGCTGCAGTGTCCTACTCCCATCTGGTGTCCTTGAGAAGTCAAAAGCAGGTGGACGACGATGTTGAACAGTCCATCACGCCGACTAATACAGAAGAAGTGTCTGCTATGATTTCACTGGCCAACAGGCCCCCTTCCTACCTGCCAATAGCATCCGTCTTGTCAGAAAGCAACAGGGTTCTCTCGGACAGTTGTGCAGAAGAATACATCAGGAGGCAGGAGGATGGCACTTGTCGTGGTGCTATGTTCTGTTCATCTCCTGCCAACAGACTCGAGATTCCTTATGTTCGATATGGAAACACCTATCCCTTAGTTGAATTTGATCCGAGAAGACGATTCTCCAAATGGGACAAAGACATTCGACAAGGTGCACTCTGGAGTGGTTCTGAGTCCCACTTAGGGCCTATCCAAGGGGAATGCTTCCCATATAGTGAAGGCAACTGCGCCAAGACACAGTTCCTAGAATCTGGACCCATGTACCAGGAGTTGGGACAAGACCAAAGTTTCAGGGCTAGGTTTCTCGGATACGAGATACCCAGGAGGGACGACGTCCTCAGGTTGTCCTCTGAGAACCATCATGTCGTCGGCATGGAAGTTCAACAGGAAATATATGGCAGTAACAATCACAACGGTGCCAGGACCTGTCTAGTCAGACCAAGTGCAAGTCCTTCCCCACACAGCAGAGCGAGCTCAGATTGCTGATGGTAGGTAAAGGCTAATTCGTAATCCTCCCCTCCAAATATTAATTCGTTCCTAGGAATGTAGAAAAATACTTTTCTTGTTAAATATAACTTATTTTAGATAACAAAAATTTATCCAATTGGCTGTCAAATCTGTTGTTCTTCGCGCCTTTGTCTAAGAATCTCTGTTTAATGTTAGTCTATTGTCTTTCTCCTATTTCTAAAAAAAAATATCTTAAGTATAAGAAATAATTTTTTGGAAAATTCTCAAGAGAGGAATTTTCAATACCTTTTTTTATTATTTCCTTTATTGACTTTATTTTATTTTGAACCTTTTGTAAAGATTAAATTTTGGACTCCCTAACTGTTGAATACCCGATCATTTTTATAAAAAAAACTTCATCTGTTTATTTCTTACTTTAATTTTAAATTTTCTTTTCGTCCTTTTTACAGATCAGTACCTGGGCATATTCCCTCTTAAGGAGGGATTCGATTTCATGGTATGACATATTGTCAGACATTTCAAGAGAGCGAGCGTACGTACCCAGTTCCTGAGATTCTTCCCCTCCCCCAGGCTCCTACCTCAAAGTCTCCTCTGTCCAAGCGAGAGAGATGCGACCCAACCACCTCGCACTAAGGCGTCATTTGTAGACATTTGCCATCACTTATCAGACATTGACTTGTTGAGCGGAGAATGTCGTTGCATCGCACAGTGGTCTTCTGAAAGATTCTTCCTGGGATAGAATCAAGAAATATATTGATGAATCTTGTCCGCCAATGCATAACTTCATATTTACCAAGAAACTGTTCCTATGGATACTCTTATATACAGTTCATCTAGGAAATAGCTTAGGTTTTAGATAAAAGTAGATTTTTTTCCCCCCATACTTTCGAATGCAAATGTTTCAGTGAAAAGGAATGTACCAAAGGTTGACGTGGAGTGAGATTTTTAAAGAATGAATTTCAGAAGCTAACCTAATCCAAAAAAGACCTAAAAGGATTTCTTAGGAAAGTATATATATAGTATTTCTCTTTTTTTATTGAAGTTGTTTTGCATCCTAATCATCAACCGGTTCATCATTTTTTAGAGATTTCTGAGAAAGAGGAAACAGTTCTTCACCTGTATTTGATTACATAAAAAATGGCAGCAAATGAATGACATTCAATTTTTACTCTCTCGAGAAAATTTCCTATTCTGTAAAAAACAACGCGATTAAATTTTTATATTTTGCTTAAAATTAATGTTTTCTAATATAAATACCTATAACAAACAATGTTTCAAACTTAAAGCGGCAATAAGTTAAATTTCTCAGTAGTACTTGCTACATATAAACAGAGAAAATTATTTTTTAAAGTACATAAATAATTTATTCAAATTTCGACACAAAAAAAAAATCGAATTTGTGTAAAAAAAATTGTGAATCTCTCCATCAGTGAATAACTAGTGTTATAATCTTCTCAAACTCAATAAAATATGTACGAATGCCCGTATCAATAATTAAAATTCAATAATAAAAATCCTTTATATTTACTCCACGAAATAATATAATGATTATGATACATAATATTAAAATGGTTTTAATTCTTACAATTGCGATTATTTGAAAACTTTTCTAATGTGAGGATCAAAACATTTCTATCGCATTTGTCCTTAAGAATTTTTATAAATAATGGATGGATTTCTGTATGTTCCAACCCAATTCCTAATGCCTCAAAATTATTATCAGTTGTGAATACGTATCGCTAAGACTTAAAGATTAAGCAATCTAAGAAATAAATTGCAATTTAAGGCAACTGAGGTGTCTTCGAGAAGCAAAAATAAATTTATTTTATGCCAAATATAAAATGTCCTCCCGTTTTTAAAGTAAAGTCAACAGAAAGGTCATATTATAACACTGAGGTATCCAAATACTTATACAGCTGCTTATGTAAGGAAATTCACAATTATAAACACAAATAACTGTGTATGAGCAATTAATAAACAATGGAAATATTTATATTTGTGAGTCATGCTCTTGACATTAAGTATAACTTGTATAAAATCCAGGACATTCGCAATTTTCAGTGTACTTGTATACATAACATTCCGTACTCTGGACATAATTGCAGTTTCAGAAATTAAATGTGATAAATTCTTAAAAATGTTAAATTATATGACTAAAAGTTTTCATAATTTTTAAACAATATTGTGCAACAGTTAAAATGTGTGAGTTTTTATTAGAAAAAAAATTGTGTTCACACACTGGATAGGAAATAACTTCATTTCATAAAATGAAAAAATATATATCAACTCAATGGATAAAATAGATTTTGAAGAATGTGCCGAATCCTTAAAAACTATTTATTTATTTTTTTTTTTAGAAAAAACACAATAATCGAATTTTTTTTTTTTCGTGGCGTGACAGACGTGGGTACAACTTTAAAATTAAATTTTCAAATTCATAAATAATATTCATACATCTTAGGAATCGACGAAGCCCCCTCAATTTATTAATAACAGAATCAATAAATGCAAAATTTAAAACTTTTAGTGTCTCAATTGCATTCACTTACTACTTGGAAGTGTGATGATTGCATCTAATACTGACACTAGCGTCACACTTGAGATATTTTATTTGATTAAGTCATTGAAATTCCCAAAATTCAGTTTTTCGCTGGAGAGGAAATGAACTGCAGCTGCACGTGTCCTAGTGCTTTACGGGTCGATCCTGAGGTACGTACTGGTGCTATAAACCGGTTGGTGCTGGGATTGCGCATACAAATCACGAAAGTATTGTTTTTTGTGTCCATAATTAAGTAGTGTGTATTTAAGTCGCGCACGAGAGAATATCACATGACCTTGTAAATTAGCCTATTTTTTGTGAATGTTTTTATAGTATTATGCAGATGTGAGCGAAGCTTATGTACAAAAATAAATTAACTTTTCATTCATTTCTCCTGTCTTATTTTTTTCTCTTTTTTGATTTTTTTTATTTACAGAAAGAAATTTACAGCATTGAAGCATGTTTTTTTTTTAAATTTAAAAGGAAGATGTATGTGTGTTATAACAGGGGTGGGCATTCATGTTGTTTTTGGAAACCAAATTTTAGAAAGAAACATTTGAAAGAATCATTTATTCAGCGTTACCTGATGGAAATTGCAAAATATCCTCAGATAATATTTCCCTTCCCCCCCAAAATGACACTCTTATGCTAATTTTCACTCGATACAATTTTTTCGATCACATCTTCATTGCTTTAGCGACGGCGGCCATAATAACCATTATTGCAGGGCATACAACAAGACTTTCACTTTACCCAAAATTTCCTTACAATTAATTTTGGTCTCCAGACTAAATTCGGATTAAAAAGAAGCATCCGTTTATTTTAATTGATCTGCCTTTAGATAAACTTGCGTGAACTGACCTCACAAAAAGCGCCAGCTCTAGCATTTTTGTCGCTGTAGGCAAACCCTAAAAATTGCTGTTCCCTAAACTTAAAAGATATAATGAATATATAAAAAATAAAAATTATTTTTAAATAAAAAAATTATGAAAAAAACCATGCTGACCAAAAAATGACAAGTAATTGAATAAAGACAATACTACGATTATAAATTTAAGGAAAGCAGTTTTATTAAAAAACTAAATTTACATTTTTCACGAGCGAACTTACAAACTAAAACTAGAATCTACTAATTTCAGAGATAATTTGGTATACTTTTAAAAGAAAATATGCAAAATTAGTACATTAATATATAAAATCTAAATTAAAACGATTTCTTTTGAAGTTTTTCTTCTTCTAGAAATATCCAGAAACCTATCCCTGTTACATTTGAAAAAGCTTGTTAAATTTTGTTTGCGGTGCACCTCAAAATATAAAAATGCCCAGAAGCCAGTCTATTGATGTATTTGAGTTAGCTGTTCATTTATTCTTGAAATTTAAGTAGTCTAAGTATATTTTGGGGGGCTGTGTTTATTAATTTTTTATTAGTTCAAAGGTTTTTGAGTGTGGTTTTGCCACCTCTAAATTTTTACACCGTATGCAACCTACCTTCCCTACCGCCGGCCATGCGACAATCAATTGCTAAGACGGACAACATTTGTAAGATATTCGATCGTAAATCTAACTTTTAAAGATTTGATTCGCAACTTTGTTTGATAGAATCAGAACAACATTTTTTTATGTCTTATGAATAGCAGTATTAATTTTCCTAACAAACAAAATGAAATAAAATAATTAATTTTGTACATAGATTGGTTTCAGTTTATTGATAATTTTGTGAAATGAAATTTACTAACTTTCGGACATTGAATGGTTTTAATTTTTTAAACCTGTATTTTATTTGCACAAAATCACAACTCGCCTACAAGAGCATATATGGCCAACTGCGTACTAACAGTAGAAGCTTCATTTGAATAGGAGTGGTACAAGGTGTGGCTAAAAAATAACGAGAATGACGTGGTTAATTCCTTTTTTTATTTGGATGTCATATATATTTACGTATCACCTTCAATACACACTCCCCCCCCCCCTCCACTCAATCCCTACAACGCTCCATGCGAATCTTCAATTGTTCGAAACAGTGCTGGAAGTCTTCTGTTGGCAACTTCAGGATGCATGCCACTTTCTCTTTCACAGCTTCAACGGACTCAAATTTAGTTCCTTTTAATGCGGATTTCACTTTAGGAAACGAATAGAAGTCACATAGCGCAAGATCCGGCGAATAAAGCGGATGGTCTAATACTGGGATGTTGTACTTGGCTAGAAAAATCTTGACAGACATTGCGGAATGACCTGTTCTTCCACAATTCGGGTCCATTTTTCCTTTTCTTTCATGGAGTTCAGCAAGAACGTGAAGGTAGTAATGTTGATTAATTGTTTGACCTTCAGGAACCCAGTGAAGGTACACAATCCCATGAATTTTTATGAACTTATATATATATATATATATATATATATATATTATTGCTTTGAATTTTAATCTGCTCATTCGAATTTTTTTAGCTCTCGGTGTAGATGGGCTCTTACAGCGCATGGTTTGGCACTTCGTTTCAGGATCATAAGTAAAAAACCACGATTCGTCTCCCGTTATTATTCTTTTCAGCAAGTTTGGATAATTTTCAATGGCATTCAAAATGACAGTGCAAACATTTTTGCGAGCTTCTTGTAGTTCAAACGGGAGAATTTTATGCACCATTTTGACAAACATTTTTTTCATGTTAAAATTGTTATGTAAAATTCACAGTATGGGTTTTTTGTCGATTTCTACAGCCTCAACAATTACACGAATACTTAACCGACGGTCAGATCAAACCAGATTACCTATTTTTTCGATATTGTCATCCGTTTATGATTTGGAAGGGTGACCCGGGCGTGAATAATTTTCAACGTCGTCTCGTCCATCTTGAAAACGCTTAAACCACTCAAAAACACGTGCACGTGATAAACATTGATTTCTATTCACTTTTTTCAATAAATTATAAGTTTCAGTTGCAATTTTTCCAAATTTCATGTGAAGTTACACAATTCGTTGCTCACTCATCATTTTTCCGGCGAAACAAAAACAAAAAAACTCTAATGCAGGTGGAGGCTACTGGTATACGAATTTTTTTTACAGAAACGAGAGGCACTGCATTCGAAGAAGAAGGCTTCACGCTAACTGATTTTCGGTCGCTGACACATGCACACTTCACACTTTTTGACATGATGACACATGCACATTTCTTCTATAGCAGCGCCAGTCTCATTATTTAATATACACGCCTTGTATTTTATATAGACTTTAACCCAAATAATTCCCTTCTCATATACAAAATTTCATAGAGAAATTTTCCTTTTAACTCTTCATAAAATATTTTCATTTAATATATTACTTACTAGTAATATTTATATTTTTTACTGCTTTACAACATTTTTTTTATTACTGCTTGTTTCAATTTTTCCATAAGTAAAATTACAGTGCAATTATTGTTAGGGACTTATAAGTATTGATTGAAAAGGAAATAATAAGATATACAAGAGCATGTCACTTTATTTAAAGTACATTAACATTTCTGAACATCTTATAAATGAGACGATCTCAATAGTTTGATGCTCAGTCAAAAACATTTCATCGAGCAACCAAATAAAATGTATAAAAGCAGTTTGTCCACATGACAGTTCTTCAAACCTCAAACAGTTTTTAGTGTATGTTTTAAAGCCATACAAAATCCTTGATTTTCGTTAGTCAATGAGCAATTCAGAAAAAGACGATTATCGTCTGTGGAAACAAATTCAACTCCCATAGAAACATTCTCTTTCCATTATTAACATGACGTATATAAAAGAATTTACTTACGTCGAGCACTTATAATAAAACTAAAGGAGCAAAAATAACATTTGAAGTTCAAAAAATTCCGAATATTCAGGCCATCCCCAGAAATACGAGTTCTTTAATAGATAGTAGAACTCTTACCTCATCATTTTCAGCATGGTCTGTGTTACAATTTTAATAGCTACAGTTACTCCGATTTTAAGTTCGTCAATGTTCACCAGTAGTGGCGGATAAACACTTTATCTTTTAAGTAGTTCCAAAGGAAAAATAATTGCAGAGAGTTGAATCACATGACTTCTTGGGAGCCACTAATTAAAAGCAAAATTAATTAAAAGCCTATCTACAATAGCGCTAATCGACACTAGATATCGCTCGTATTTTTGGGGGTGGTCACATTAAATATTTATAACTTTATAAACTATAAAATGTTGCTTTGAATTAATTTAACAAAAAAAGTTTCTTTAGTTTTGTTATAGTAAGTTTTCAAAGTTGGGATATTCTTTAGAATAATTTCTCATATTACTTAATTTCTTCGAAATATTATAATTTTATTTATATTTTTTTAAAGAATTATATATATATATATATATATATATATATATTCATTCTTACTTTTTGAATAGTTTTTTTCAACTGATAGTGCCTTATAAAATTTTATTGATACATTGGATCTAAAATTCTACGTTCTATGATACAATTCGAAAGTCAGTACAAGGTCTTTTCCTTGCATATTCTCACCTATGCATACAAAGAAAAATAATAAAAATAAAAGTATAAAGAACGAAAGCAAACAGCCTACCCACCTGTTGAAGAGGCATAAAGTGAAAATAGAAATAAAAGGCAACCAACCCCAAAAAACATCCGAAATTTTTATCGGCACCCGTAACAGCCGGATTATATCTTCTTAGAAGAAAAAGTTACGATCCTTCTGCGGTTTAGCCGACGGAGATGTCATAAAAACGAGGAGAAACCTGCCAAGAGATTCTAGACTCGATGTGGGTGGTCGGGCTAGATAGGGGCAGTAGACGGAGACACTAACGACGATTATCCCCGGTTTCTTATCACACTTAGTGCTAATTATGGCAACGATTCATTACGCTTATGATCAGCTAGAATCGGACAAGCATCGTTTCGTCCTCGGATGATCAAAAAAAGTTCTGCCTCATTCTGGCAATTCCTTCCGCTTTCCATGCCTCCAAAGGTATTGCAGATAACAGGACTCGTGACACTAGAAAAGTTTCGTCCAGTCATTCTTCCACATTTCACTCAGATTAGCCAGTTCAGCTGTCTTTGGTTCTGTAGCCTAGGAAAAATTAAGAGACTCTTCTTTCCTTTAATTGCAGCGGTTGTAACTCCTTTAATCATCGTAGTTATGAAGTTACACATTAGATCCCGTTTACAAGTGGTTTTACTACGGTTCTCTTTATATAGGATTTAGGTGAACCTTTTTTTCAAATGACGTTGAGACTTCCGGTTAAGAGTAGAGTTTAATACTTTTTCTTTCTTTCTATTTCATACATCGGGGGACAGATATGCCCTGGAGTTTCCATTCCGATAGCAAACTAATACTCCGAATGAGAAAAATTAGAAACATGAGACAGAAATAAATCAAATAGTGCGTACGCACTTAAAAACCTAGCAGAACTGAACAAGCACAGGGTAGAGTATGAATATTGCAATAAACCAGAATGAAAAGAAATAAATCAACAAAACAGATGCAGAAGATGAAATCTTAAAAAGCATCCAAAAAAAAATTAGCAGATATCTGAGTCAAACAGAGAGGAACGGGAAAACGAAACCCATCGCTATCCTTGGAAGAAAAGCGACAACAGAGCAAAATCTGAAAATAAGATTTAAAAAAAAATCGAGGCAGCAAAGGGTAACTTTGAAAGGAATACGAAACGTTTTAGATAAAGAGTTGTAAAATGACACGATCCTGATCAAGTCAAAATAAAGAGCAGCAAAATAAATAGAATAAAACACAAGGTAAAACAAAAAGAGCGGAGAAAAATCTAAGCTATGAATGTATGAGGCAAGAGGGGGAGACGACAAAGGGCCGCGAATTCCCTGATCGTAAAATGTAAGTTGAGGAGATAAAGTCTGATCGTTTTATCTTCTCTCTTTCGTCTCCAAAGAGAGGAGATGAAAATTAAGAACGATAATTTTAATACTTATTATTTACCTTTTTTTGTATTTGAATGTTTGGATTTGATAAGCATCACCATTTCTCTGAAAGTGAAATGTTGCTTTTCTTTTTACTTTTTTTTTGTAAAAGATTATTTTCAACATTTTCCACGGTGAGAGAGATGAGGTGTACGTCCAACCATTTTGTGTTGACCAAATTTTAAGAGTAATTTTTTCCCTCATATAAGTAAATTTTATAACAATTAAAAATTATGTCGAAAGACAGTAAACGTAACTCAGAAAACTCATATTACTGTTGGAATTTATATCATCGCTAGGTTCATTTAACTAAAGGTTGTATAACCAACCATAGACCCGATTCCACCATATTTCCTTCGTTTCTGATCACCGAACGTAAAAGCAAGTTAAAATGGGCAATATTCTTAAAAGCGTAAGTGTAAAGAAAACGCCTATTCATGGTGAATGAGTAAGTGAAAGTGGGGTGTTATGTTGGAAGAGCCAAATTTGGCTACTTTGTGCTAAGCCGTAGGTACTTATGATCTAGAAAGAAAATTAGATAAAATATTTCACAAGAAGAGATCGAAGGTTCAAAAACAGAGAGGCATTATTAGGGTATTCCTAAAGAGAGTCACTTGCGTTTCCCCCAAACCGAAAACTTCATGGGGAAAGAAAAGATAATTACGGTACCTTGGGAACATGATAACCGTATTTAAGGAAAACAAACCCCTTAGGGAGCCCATTCACAGCTATCAAGGTGAAAATCTCGATGATGCCCTCGATCATTAGAATGATCATCATATACAATGTCAATACAAATATATAATTGATATTTATTTAGTTTAAATAACATAATTAAAATCATTGGGCAAGCAAAACAAAAATAAGTCTTAAAACTAAAGGAAAAATTACTGACATCTAGCAGAATAAAAATGTTCAAAAAATCTTATTAATTTATTTTTGATGTTTCTTAAAAAAGTTTTTATCTTTTCTGTTAATAAAAAAAAAGCTAAAACTAGTTTTTGCATTGACGCATGGAAAATATTTTTATAACTTCATCAAAATTATGTTTTAGCTACTGAATTTTCAACGGAAAGTCTTACCAAACCGTCAAATCTTACCTGAGCCATTGTTAGTCGAATATAACTTTTAATTAACAGCAACTTCGAAAAGTTTCTCTTGCAAGGAGCAAATAAAACACATACTGCCAAAAGAATATTTAATTCCAAGTTTTAAAGCATAAACATGATATATTTATACTTTACCAGTCTCCCAGAATGCAAAGCCCCCTTTTTTTATATTCTTACATATAAGTACATATACACTTTATAACAAAAAAAAAACCCCGACGCACCAAGAAGGAGTTGTCCGATGCAGACAAAAATTGGCGGATAGGAAAATTATGTACAGAATAGAAAATGATTAAAATTTCAGAAAAATTTAATGCTTTATTTCTGAGTTACAAAGTAACGAGCTCAATAAGGTGTTGATCCACCTCTAGCCTGGAAGCAAGCTGCCACACGACGTGGTATCCAGTGATAAAGTTTCTTGATGGTCTCCTGTGGTATTTCTTGCCAAATTTACTCCAATTGTCAGGCTAGATTATCAATATTCCCTGGTAAATGCAGTCGCCCTCCCATCATATCCCAGGCATGCTCGATTGGTGAGAAATCTAGTTTGCCAAGGAAGTGTTTGACAAGTTGTAAGACAATTCATAGCAACAGGTGCCGTATGTGGTCTGGCATTATCGTGCTGAAAAATATAGTCAGGGTACTGCAAAAGAAACGATAGCAAAACGGGTCTCAGAATGTCGTCGACGTAAGTGTCCCTCTAATGACGACCTAATGTCTCTCTAATGTGCTGTAAGTGTCCCTCTAATGACGACCAAAGGAGTCCAGCTATGAAGGGAAATGGCATCCCCAGACCAGAATTCCTGGTTGAGAAACTGTGTGGCGTGCAATAGTGAAAGCAGGGTCGGCACGCTGCCCTGGGCGACTCCAGACACGTCTTCGATGATCCTCAGGACACATTTGGAAGCGGGATTCGTCGCTAAACACTATACATCCTCAGTCAACATCATTCTAACCTGATCGAGCCAAAAACCACTGTAATCTGGCTCGACAGTGTGCAGGTATGAGTGGCAGGTGGCGTAGCGGTCCGTACAAGCGCTGATTTTGCTCTATCAGCCATTTGTGAATGGTCGGGGTGGACACTCGTGTGCGGGTCGCACTTCTGATGGCTCATAACGATGAATCAGGAGCTGTGACGGCTGATCTGACAATCCCTCTGTTCTCCCGATCTGCTGTGGCCCTAGGTCGACCGCTACCATCATGACGCTGAAATCTGCCATTGTCCACCCATTCTTGCCAGCATCTTCTATCGCCGCTTCGCTTCGACCCATATGACGAGCGATTCTCCGATTTGCCCAACCTGCCTCTTTCAAACCAATGATACAACCTCTTTTAAATTCTGTCAGTTGCTCGTAATGAACTTGAATCCAACGGCGAGGCGGCATTTTTTCAGTTGTTGAAAGGTATGCTAAATCGCAATGCAACAAAAAATTTGACCATCCGGTTGAGAATCGCTTCTTATATACATCTGCTGATGGCACAGTTCCCATACGTTGTAGCTTCCGCTATTCATTCATTGGACACTAAATTTTAAGCATTTGCATGTTCGGTCCAAATGTCTTTGCATACGAAATTTCACTACAATTGGGTAACTCCTTCTGGGTTAGTCGTTTTTTTTTCTTTTGTTGTTGTTGTTGTAAAGTGTATTTAAAAACAAGGATCCTCGGAGCTCCCCTCTCTTACCAGAAGTCTATAGCTCATCCCCCCACTCCTCGGTATTCCTCCTGGAATGGCACGTGACATTCTAGGGCTTAAATTGAAAAGATACGAAACTCAAGGGTGGCAAACCCACGGCCCATGGACTTGGGTCATATAAACAAGAATTAATTCTTTTACTGCGCGTAAAAGTTTTAAAGAATATTCCGATAGAATTACTGTGAGGATATCGCAGTACATTGACTCAACTATCGTTACATTCCCCCCCCCCTATATTCTTATTCTGGAGCAATTTCAAAGTTGAGCTCGTTTTAAGGAGTACGTCGAACGTCTTGTATGAGAGAGCGGTACATAATATATACAAAACAGTAACGGATGCTGAAAAAAACGACAGGGGAAGGGACTCAAAGTCACATTTTTCGGCTTAGCTTGTTTTCATACTATCTCTTCACTTGTTATCAAATTATCTTAGAAAAGAGATTTTTTTTAAATATCCAATTTCTAAATAATGTAACATTTTTCCGTCAAAAAATGTTAACAGGAAAACTAAAATTATATATCAGATACATAGACTTGATACTAAAAATCTTGTTGGGATTTCTTGGTTAGGCACATTATTTTGTGCACGAAATTATGATGGGGGAATACATGTCCTTGTGCTCACCACCAGAATCCATCTCCATACTTTCCCAGTAAACATACTGTTGAGCGGTAGGGGGGGGGGGGTCGTTTCGTATTGCTAGACACTGGATGGGTATGCGAAGCGCGGATCGCGCGAGTGAGCAGCAGTTAATCTGCCTGTTGCAATCCTAACATATTCGGCTCAGAAGAGTATGGATCCAGACAGGATGACTGATCAGAGTGTCATAAAGTTCATTAAAAAAATTTCCGTATGATCACCAAGAAAAGAAAAATTGTATCATTTCTCGACGTTAGAATTGAATTGGCGTTAAGAGAACCAAAATTAAAAAGAACGTAATGAATCAAATTCATCATACACAGTCTGTAAACAAGTATTAGAATTTACTTATAATAGAAATATGAAAATTTTCACAGGATATAACGAACACAGGAGATTATAAAAACACAAATCTAATGGAACTTTCATTTTAATATGCATTTTACCAAAATATACAATAAAAACGTAAATTTGCGCGTCAAAAAAATATTGGCAAAGTTCTAACTGCTATGCAAATTTTGTTATGTTGAGTTCACGTGCTTGAGAAATGTTGTTAGTATGTCTGGAGTTAGTATAATACTTCAAAACTTTTAAGACGTTAATTTACTAATACTATAATAAAATGGTTTCGAAGTCGAAAGAGTTATAAGTTAATTTAAAAAAAAAATGATTATTCAGCTCAGAAATGAGGGTTTGACTTATCGTGCTACAGGAATACAACTGAGCATACATTTATTTACTGTTAAATGTGTTGTAAAAATTTGTTCAAGGAGACGGAATCAACGGAAAATAAGATTAGAAGTGGATGGCCACGAATATTTTCAGCAAGGGAAAAATATGGGTTTATCAAACAAGTTATGAAAACCCCTAAAATAAGTGCACATCAGTTAGCCAAAAATGTTGCTAATACTTCGCATAGAACTTTTAGTGTACTGACTATATGTAAAGTTTTACATGAATGAAGTTATTTCGGAAGGGATGTTAAAAAGAAACCTTTCATCTCAGAAATAAACAAGACAAAGAAATTAAATTTTGTAAAATCTTAAGTTCATTTATCAGACAAGTTTTAGAACAAAGTTATTTTCTCCGACGAATTGAAGCTTAACATTCTCGGAAGTGATGAACGATAATGTGTGAGGAGAAAGTTAAACACCGAAATGGAAAAACAACATTTAACATCAACTATGAAACATGTTGAAGGTAGCGTCGTAGTTTGGGGCTGTATGGTAGCAAACGGAGTTGGTAACCTGTACTTCTGTAATGGTATTATAACAAAACGTATGTACATTGATGCATTGCACCGTAATTGGAAATTGAATGTCCCAAAACTTGGCTTAACATCATTCATGTTTCAACAGGACAATGACCCTAAGCATATAGAGAACTTCACTGAAGGTGTGGTTACTCTATAACACTCCTCGTCAGTAAAAGACACCATCTCAATCGTCTAACATAAATCCAATTGTTAGCGCAAATTTGGATCTAAAAGTCAGGAAACATAAAATTTCGTGTAAAGATGAACTTAAGCTTATACTCCTGCAAGAATGGCTCAAAATTCCCAATAGTACAATCAAGACATTGGATTTCTCTGTGAGAAATCAATTGTGTGATTACAAGCTTTTATAAATGCAAAAGGTACGCATACAAAGTATTAAATATACGCTGATTTTGTTCTCACATTTTGCTGCATGACATTGACAATACTTTTTTGACATGCAAATGTAAGGTTTTTTTTTGTATATTTTGTGTAAAATGCATATTAAAATGAAAGTTTCATTAGACTTGTGTTTTTATTACCTTCTGTGTTCGTTATTTTCAACTAAAATTGTGAAGGATTTCCATTGTTAGATAATATGATCAATTATAGATAATTTCCAATACTTTTTTTACTTACTATGCACACACACACACACACACACACACACACACACACACACACACACACACACACACAACACACACACACACACCACACACACACACACACACACAATACACACACACACAAAATTATATATATAAAATATAGATAATAAAATTTCTTAAGAATTCTAGGGGCATCAAGCCTTAATCTTCAGACAAATGCATTTACTGATTTATGGCCTCAGAGTGCTGAAAAGTGACCGCTTCGTTTTAACAAGTTTTGAAAAATAATCTTTCAACAACGAAGTTTTTCAAGCTTCTTATTCTATACATTTTTTCAACAATCATATAGTGAAAAGGGAAATAAGCTTTTTCTCTAAGAATATAATTCTGTTTAAATATGATCCAACAGATTGCGCAAATTGAGTTCAGTCTTTGACGTGTCAAGCTCATTGCTTAGGAAATAAAGTTTTCCAAAGAAATTTTGTCATCGAGTGATTCTCATTTCTAAAATGAGAATCAAGGAAAAATACATCAGATGAATGAGCCCAAAATCTAGATCTTAATCCCCTCTTAACCGAAATAATTCGTTTTATTTTCAACGGCTGTGTGAAAGTCTTCAGACTTCAATTTACGGGGAAGAAATTATTTCATTAAATTGTGTACAAGAGTTAAGCGAGCGAATTATCAACAGATTTATAAGACCTATATTTTCTTTACACACATATGTTCCAATATCGCACAGGACCAACTTTTGCCCTGCGAAGTGCAACGACTTGACGTGGTATTGACTCAACAAGTTGTATAAAGTTCTTTGAACAAGTATTCAGCCTTGTTACTTCTACAGCCGTCCGTTATTAAAGTGTTTTCAGTGCTATATTTTGTTCATGGGCTGATTTTTCGATCATGTCTTATATATGTTCGATGAGATTCAGATCAGAAGATCTAGGTGGCAAAACCATTTACTGGAATTGTCCAGAATATCCCTCAAACGAATTGCGAACGATTTTGACCTGGCAACGTGGTGCATTGTCATCTTAGGAAATTTCATCGTAGTTCGGATCCATTAAGTCCAAGATTAGCCACAAATGATCTCCAAGTTCTTAAACATAACCATTTCTAATCAGTGATTGGTTCAATTTGTGATTCAGAGGACCCAATGAATGCCAAATTAAAATAAACCACACCTTTATGGCACCACCTTTTAGCTTTACAGTACCTTGTTGAAAACTTGGGTTCATGGCCTCGTACGATATGCGCCACACTCAAACCCTACCATGAACTCTTACCAACTGGAATCGTGACACATCTGACCAAACAATGTTTTTTCTGTCACTTCAGATCTAACTGATATGTTCATGAGCCCTGTAGAGGCGCTGGAGCAGATGAAGTGTTGAGTCGGTCTTCTGCTGTAATATCCCATCAACTCCAAATTTTGCATCACTGTCCTCATGAATGTCTGTCGCACGTCTCACTTTGATTATTGCTGTTATTTGACAAAGTGTTACTTGTCTAGTAACACGTACTACTCAACGCAGATGTCGCTGGACGTGGTCTTTCATTGTGTTGTCCATGTTAAGAGGTGATGCTTGAAATTATATATACTCGGCTTATTATATGTCTGCTAATTCTCGTAGTGACTTTTGGCACTTCAGTGTTTATTAAGGGAATTATAAAATAATAAATAGCTCACAGATACAATGTTCAATATCGTAAAGTAATTTTCAAATTGCAACAATTGTTATCAGTAAATTAGTGAATTTTGAATTAGTGATTCATTTTCATCCTGTTAAAATGTGTCCAATTAAATGTTCTTTCTTTCGTTAGCATAAATTAATAGTTTAAAAAATAGCTTTGGCATCATTATCTAAATATGATTTATAAAATTATGCCCTATTTAATTTTTTTAAAATTTTCTCAACCTAAAATGAGCAGAACTAAAAGCAATTCTTCTAAGCAATAAGAGCGATATTATAACGTTTTCCTATATTACTGTATTGTTTTGATTTACTCTTATTATTCGCATCAAAACAATTATTGCGCATATGAGAAATTGCAAGAAATATACAATCAAGTAATTCATAATTAAAATTAACTGGTGAAGATCAGGTTTGATACAATAAAAAGTAGAAAAGCAAACCAATAGAGTTGGGAATCTGAAGTCGTTGAGATCTTTAATTACGGGGTTCACAAAAAAAAAAAAAAAAAAAAAAAAAAAAGCAAAAACCCCAAAAAAACCAAACTCAAAAACCCAAGCATCTGATAAAAATTCTTCATTCTATTTTTATTTTTAACAGTGTGATTTGTCCTCATATATGTATCATTTTCTATCACAACTGTGATAGTAAGTATATCATTTATTGGTGATGTAAAATGTGCTAAAACTCATTGAATTGTTATATAGTCTTTTGTTATGGAACTTGTGTGCATTTTAAACTTCCCATTGAATAGGTTTTCTAAAAAAAGAAATCACATTTTCATGATTTCGTTGTTTTGCTTTTATTTTCACGCATATTTTGTTAAAAATTGCGATTACTTTTATTTTTTTAAAATTAATAAAGGCCAATTAGTTTGCAGAAAAGGACATGAAAGTCCTGGAACATAAAATGATTTCTTTTTGTCTTTTCTGTAGATTTATTGTTTAATTCAAATTTTACGTTTTGTTACAATTTAGATTTTATATAACATTTTTTACGCAATATGCATTCAATGAACAAAAGATCTTCAAAGTATTCACAAGTCTATACAATCATATATAATTCTGTTATGTTCTAAATTATTATCCACCGTTTCAAAAAAAAAATATTCTACCACGACCATTTTTACTTATATTTTTAAATGATTCAAGGTTAATTTCTAAAACTTTTTATCTCCATTTACGGGGTTGTAATCGATAATAATAAGTTTTACGTAGTCATATGTTTCTTAAATGTCATTCACCCCTTAAACTATAGGTGTTCAATCTTTTTGCTTCCCTGGGTAGCATTGGATGAAGACGAGTTATCAGTGGCCGCTCAAAATAAATCGAACTCTCGGATATTACAATAACTCATGAGCAAATGAATAAATGAAATAAAAATATGGTAATATTTTTAAGTTATTTAAAATTAATAACTTATTATTTCTGTATTTTAAAAACTGTAATACGGAATTAAATTGACACTGTTTTATACAACTTACACGGCCCTTTGTACTTATAACGTTTCATTATAAATTTATACGAATAAAAATAGCTAAAAATCCTAAAATTAATATGACATTTAGCATTCAATATATGAAATTAATGTATCACTATCTAACTCGATTGAAATGGTTCTATTTCTCTGGGACTTCTCAAAGTGTTCATTCTTTATTCTGGTTTTAATTTTACTCTTAGTGTGCTTCACTTTCGAAAGTTGTTGCTCATAAGTACATGTTTTTACGAGCAATAATGATATGCAGCGAGAAATATTTGTTTTACGGCAAGTACAATTATAAGAGAGCATTAAAGGTACTTTATGGAATATCTCTTTAAGTTGCATGTCATATTATAACAGTATGCATTCCATTTGAAAATTTGCATCGAGTGTAAACAGAGTCGCAATAATAATAATAATAATAAAATAAATAAAAATAATAAACGTTTATTTTTTTCGAAATTTCTGAAATTTATTTTCAAATTCCTGGATCAAAGGGATGAATTTAACTCAAAAGAGGGAATTTGGATCCAGAACTCTTAAATTAATTTTAAAGATTTATATTTTCTTATAATGAGTATAGAGCTGCAATTCTCCTTCTTGGGCTACATCGATGTGCGCTCTGAGCCACATGCGGCCCGCGGATTAGACACCCCTGCTTTACGTGATGACAGAACTCGTGTCAGCTCCTTTCCAGAAAACATCGCAATAAACAATGATCAGCATAGCTACGCTTGCGAACAAAACTTTTTCTTTTAGAAAGTTTTTTATTTTGATGCTTCTAATTGAATAAAATAAAATGTATAACAGTTAATTGTTCCTAAGCTACCGTGCCTTTTCTTATCAACAGTAAGATTATTATTACAAATATTTTCGATGTAGGAGTGAGGAGGGACTGTAATATCGGTAAATCGCGGCTTGCAGGTAAATTATGAATTTTAGCCACAAGTTATTATCAGTAATTCTACGTTGTTCTTAACGGTATATAATTCTGGAAGCTACGTACATAATTATATTACACTTTTCTTTAGACATCTGCAATTGAAAGAGAAACGTAAGTTATTAATCGAAACAAAACTAAAAGTAATCCATTTATGGAACAAAATGTTAAAATTATTAATAAAACTCCTAAAAAAGAACAAGAGTGTCCCCAACAGTATATATAAAGGGGAAACTGTATGATGTTGGGTTTTCCCAATTTTCTCATCAGTAACGTCGGGAACTTAAAAGTAATTTGAGCTGCATAAAATTACAATTTCTTCTCAATACAATTGAAACATGATTAGATAAATTAGATGAAGATAGAAGTGAATTGAATGGAATTATAATGATATATAAATGAAGTAGGATTGAAGGAAAATGAATGGAGATAGAACACACACACATAACGTCCGGCTGATAAATATTTGTAAGTTTTATTAAAGCATTGCTTTTAATCTTTTGGATTGAAGCTAAACTTAGTTGAAGTATTGAGATAAGAAATCGGTTGTATTTGCGAATCAGTACGAGTGTGAATCGGTACTCTAAGACCTAATTAGTTGATCATAATTTAGAATTGAGGAGTTGAGTGGGATTCGAGAGAGAGACACCTTAGCTATCTCTTATTGATAAATAATGTATTTTATTTTGTTCTAATGGATCTTCTATTGAAGTCTCGTATTTATTCACTGTTTAATTAAACGAAACACAATGGCAGTTGAATGAAATAATGAAGAACGGGTGATATAAGTTTTTTAAGAATTATTAAATCGACAAGAGTGGAATAGGAAAGAGCTCTTTTACATAAGTGAAAAGGAAGAAAAAGAAGTGTTTTGTACAAAAGTTAGATTTAAATTAGGCGACATAGTTGAAAAGTAAAGTTTCTGAAGCACTTATTTTTAAAACATGTTGACAAGTAACGTATTTAATTATATACTTCAAAAAAAATTTTTCATTGGGAAATGTTATTCGAGTGAAAGAATTGTGTTACTTATGATTAATTATTAAATTGTTGAATTTTATTTTGATTGTTTATGTTCAATTTGCTTTCATATAGTTATGTCGCAGTATGCAAGTATCAAATAAAATGCCTTATTATAGCAAATATTTATTTTCTATTTCAGGATTAAGAAATTCTCGGTAATGTAACATTTTACCGATTTTGTTTGAAAATTTTTCCGATTGTCGGTGTATTTGAAAAAAAGTCGATACATTTGCAATCACTAGTTGAGAGGTCAGAATTATGATATTGCGGGTTTTAGCCCGTATTTTCTCAACTTCGCTTCCATTTTGGCATGGCTACGAAAATAAACGCGCCAAATAGTACTGTCCTGCAATAGAGTTAATTTCGATCTTTTAACGCTGTAACAACTGCCCTTCATTACTTTGAACTTGTGCCATATCTAAATCGATGCCAAATGTTAATCGATTAAACTATAACTACTGAACTCCAATTGAAGACGCTTAAGAACAAACCAGAATACTTTATTACTTATCAGTATAGAATAGCTAATGTCGCTCTCTTTCGAATCCCAGCTAAAAAACTCAACTCAGCAATCCTAAATTATACTTTAAATAAGAAATATTAGTTTACTAATTCACTCGTTCGGAATTCGGCAATTCTCACTAACAGTAGCTTCGTAGCTTAATACTTTACCTAGAATTCTCTTCAATCTACAAAACTAATTAAGTTGCTTCAATCCAAATTGTGAATCTTTATCACCAAGTCGTTATCCTCTTTCCCCCCTCATTTTCCATCCAATCTATTTCATTTTTATGCCCTTATCTCTAATTCAGTTCATTTCATTTCTACTTTCATCTAATTTACCTAATCACGTCTCATTTGGGTTGGGAAGAAATTGTTATTTTATGCACAAATGATTATAAAGTTTCAGAGGTTAGTGAAGACAAAATCGTGAATAGCCCAGCATCACTACTCTATCATAATATCTTTGCTCGACATTAAATATAATGAAATATTAAAAGTATGGCTTTTCGATATGGACCTATGGAAACTATTTCAGTTGCGCAAATATTTATTAAAATTCTTGAACTTTGCTCATTATTACTCAGTATCTTGAATAGTTTTAGTGGATTTAGAGCAATTTCCCGACTTTGCTGTACTTCAGTTGCTGTGAATGAAAATCCAAAATAGAAAATAAAAAGACAAGTAAAATAATTTTTTTTTTCAAATCGAGCTTTTTTTTTTTTAACAATGGATTAAAAAGTGTAAGAAATAATTTTTTAAGTGGAAGGTAATATATAATTTATAAAAGTTTGAGGAGCTTGACTAAGATGCCTAGGTAATGGCCGATAAATTTAGTGCCATATTCGTAACACTTATATATGAGAAGTATTTTAAAGCCTCAAACTCTTATAAATTGTGTACCATTTCACTTTAAAAAAAATATTTTTATACCTTTTAGTTCATCTTTAAATAAAAGCTGGATTTAAAAATGTTTCTTTTACTTATATTTATTTACTTCTTTTTAGTCTAGAAATTTAAGACTAAAAAACAATTACATGAATCACACGTGTGTATAAAATTTCAACTTAATTGAACGTTGTTAAGGGCAAGGTTCGGGCTCTCTAAGGCAAGCAGGTTACTGATTGAGCATACGATAGTATACTACAGGGTGATCAATTTAAAAGAATACCCGTTGATTTTTCTTATTATCCTTAAATCTGACGGATGTGGCAACTATTGTAACACTGAAGTGTAATTGTTTGAACCTTGTTTAAGTATGGGAGACAATTTTCAACGCTGTTGTACTGCTACAATTTTATTTATGAGGTAAAGCAGGAAAAAAAAATAGAGACACACAATGTTACTTAATCTTGTGATAATTTCATTTTTGAAAAACATAATTAAATTCAAATTTTTTGCATTATCTTTCCTTACAGCAAATGTCGAGAATGTTCGACACCATTTCGAATGCAAACATGAGCACGTCGAACCAAGTTTTTTGACACACTTCGCAACATTGTTGGTGTTGCTGACGAGATTTTTTCAGTTGGGATTTGTTTTAATTCATCATTGTTTGCAGGACTTCTCTGGAAAACTCTGTCTTTGAGATAACCCAACAACAAAAAAAAAAAAATCTAACGTGGTGAGGTCAGGTGACCTTGGTGGATAGAGGCCTATTTAAATTAAATGGTCATCAAAAAATTTCTTAAGCACTTTCATTGTTAGGTTTGACGTGTATGGAGTGGCTCCGTCTTGCTGAAATCAACAGTAACTGTCTTGTATCTCAAATGAAGCAAAAAAGTTTGAATTATGTCCAGGTACACTTCAGAATTCATTAAAACCAAAGAATTAGTTCATGCAGACGATTTTTATTGTTGTCATTCATAATCTTACGAAATGAGCTTTCAAAAATAAAAATAATAATAAAGACGTTGAAAAAAGCTGACGATTTACTCAAATCATTTGCGCACAATCGGATTAAAAATTACTCATGATTTTCACGCGAATTTATGTTTAAAAATCGAATTGTCGCATTTAGAAAGTGAAAAAAGCGCTAACCGCACATTAAATATAGGCATATTAAATAAGTAATGATGTTGAAAGTCTTGCTACATATATTATAGATATAGAAAATACAAAAAACAAATGAGTACTCTTTTAAATTGATCACTCTGTATTATCGTTGGAGTTGTACATGTATGCCAAATTTCAGTTCAGCTCGATGATAGGAAGTATGTAAAAATTCGTGTACATATTTTGAATTCGAGTACATATTTGACGATTTACTCAAATCATTTGCGCACAATCGGATTAAAAATTCCTTATGATCTTCACGCAAATTTAGTTTAGAAATCGAATTCATTAAGAAATCAAATTCATTAAAATTCGATTTTTAAACATAAATTCGCATTCCAAAACGAAAGCATTCTTTGGTGTGAATATTTTCGGGTCAACTAACTCCCTTTTTTGTTTCATTAACCAATAGGTGAGCTAGGGAGCGTGTACAGGAGGAGATAAAAGAAATCGAACCACAACAAATACCTTCCTCAGCCCGGGCAAAATAAAATGCTCGGGTTAATTGTTTCCGGGTGCCAAGGCCGCTCACCTCGGCTCGGTTCCCATGGGGACGGGGACTCAAGGTCAACCCCCCTCCGCAATGCACCTGCCCCCTCCTCCACCCGGATCCTCGCGGACAGGTGCACGCGCGCCTCTGTCTCTCTTCATCCTCAACTCCTCTTCTTCGGAGAGGATGGTGGAAGATCGGGGAATTCGGGGGAGGGGCAAAAAGCAAACAAACAAAAAGAAAAAACAGGGATTTCAATCGAATTGAAAACTAAACTGATTGAGAGAATCGAATGAAAATGATAAATTAGACGACTAAGAAACATGTCGAATGTAGCTTATGCTTAACAAAATTTGCTTAGTGAACCTTGATGTTCCAAATATTCAGTCCTTTATTTGATTCTCAAAAGAATGTCACTTGTTTGCGAATGCAGAAAAAAGTGGAATCACAGAAACATTTCGTCTATTTTATGAATAAAGAAAAAGATAAAGTTTTTTTTTTTTTTTTTTTTTGACAGGCAAAGTATAAATTACATGCTTCTTTGGTTGAAAGACAATTTTATTTTCATAATTACATGCTTACCCAGTCTTAATACTTTTCACTATTCTGTGCAATTTGCTTTGAGGATTTTACTATTAAATTTTAATATTTAGTGCATTTCTCTCTTTTTTTTCCGTTTTCACAACGCCTTCAATTTTGAATGCTTCGTTTTATCGCTTTCAATATCTGTTCTCTGTTTCAATGTTCTTTTACTCCAGAATTTCACCTACTGAAATCACTGTATTTGTTTGACTTTCCACTTTATCAAATAATCCTATTGCCCATTCTAAATTTTATTATGTATTCATATATCGGCGGATGTGTCAATAAACTTCAATAAACCTTTTTTTTTAATCCTTAATCTCTCCTCTATTTCCTAAAATTTTACTGCTTTTTTAAATTTTAAATTTGCGTTTCTCCACGACTTTGGGTTTCTCCTCTTACATTTATTACTTCCTTATTTTGCTTCTTTATATCTATTATACACAAGTCCTTTTGTGAATCAGGTATTTCCTTTGTTTATCTATTTATAACTATGTAGATTTGTTCGTATATATATATTCTCATAGTCCATGTGATTTTCTTTATTTAATAATGAACAAAATACATTAAAAATTTAATTACATAAAAAATAAAGCTAGTTTTTACAAAACAAATTATTTCATTTCATCTTATACCTAACGCTTTCAAGACAAAATATATTAATAAAATGGTTATAAGGCCACAAATATAAACTGAAAAATTATGAAAATTTAAATTTAAAAAATTAAATTAAAAACAGACACACACAAAAAAATCTTTTAAAAATTAAATGTTAAAAAAATCAAAAATTAAAATTAAAAAAACTTAAGAGAAAGATCAAGATTTTCCAAGTACTACACACACAGAGACACATATATGTATATATATATCACACAATATTAATTACATTATTTCCTTTTTATAAATTTCTAAATTTTGCTATGCTTTCTATTCTATTACTATGCTCTGTTTTAAATTATTTGGTTCCTTGATATTGTTTTGAATTTGTGAGTTTTAGTTTATTTTTTAGTAAATTTGTATTTGATTTGTAAAGATATTAATTTCCTTTACAGAGATTTCCTCAAATAATTAGTTTTTTTCTCTCTCTTTTCTTTTACTTTATTTGTTCTCTCTATATTTATAGAATACTTTATGTTAATTAATATATTACTGTGTTCTGGTAGTTTATATATATATATACATATATATATATGTGTGTGTGTTCTGAAATATCAGTTTTGTAAAACTGTTATGGGCAATAAAAAGAAAAACAATTCTGTGTGCTTAACATTAAAAAGAATAATAAATTAAATAATAGTGGTGGGAAGAAACTCACATATAGTTTATTTAATATATTATGAAGTACACAGTAAAAGAATTTTGTAAAAATATTAGCATGTTTATAAAAGCCTTGGAGATTTAAAAAAAAGCGTTAAAATATTCTTAATTTAATTTTTATGAACACTATACAACAAATTAAATTATTTTTTATATGAAGCAGTTATAGATTGCTAGCTCACTTGAAATACAATTAAAAGGGAATTCCAGATATTAAAAGCAAAAAAAAAAAAAAAAAAAGGCTAAGATGGAAGAGAATCACCTTTCTCTCTCCCTGTTTATATATATATATATATATATATATATATATATATAAAGAGAGAGAGAGAGAACTGGAGAAAGTTTTATACACAGTTCTATGAATCAAGTATGCAATTAATGTTCTCTTTTTACGCAATAATTTAAGTTTGATGGAATAAAAAAAAAATTGTCATGCAATATGTGATACATTCGTTGTTTGAAATAATAAATAACTTATTAACACTTATTTAAAAAAATTTAAATAAACAAGCACACGGTTTCGTCGATTGTATAAGGTTTTCTAATTCAGAAATATTTTAATAAAATTGTAACAGAAACATTTTAATAAAGTTGTAAAATATAAGCATTTTATGTAAAGTTGTAAGGAAAGGTATTTTAAATTCACTCTTTTGTTAAAGTCCATTTACTATGCTTCTAAACACCATAGTTGGTTACAAGTTATTTTTAGAATAAATTACGAGATATTTACTACATTTTTAAAAGTAAACATAAAATATTTTCTTAAGTATAACAAGTTTCAAATAAATTCTGCTTTTTAATGTACAAATGAGCAATCCTGAAAAAAGATTTCAATTACATCGATATTTAGTTTTTAATATTTCTGAAAAAAAAAAATTACTTATTTAATGTTTTAAAGATAGAAAAAAAAATAACAGAAGAGCAGGAAAATTAACTATAAATCGTATATTGTTCATTGAATATTTTAGATAAATGTTGTAAATTAATATTTATTTTTTTCAGCCCATTTTGCCAAAATTCCTTTGTTAATAATTATTTTAGAAATTGTGTGATAGAAATACATAGCAAAAACTAGTAGAAAATAATTTTTCTGGTTGATTTTTAAGTGATAGAATTTGTGAACTTATTTTTCAACAATACTGTAATAAAAGCCATATATCAAACTTGGTGATATTTTTGATTAACAACATAGTGAACATTACCCATTGGATTTTTGAGAATGATTGAGACTAAGATATCGGAATTTTATGAAAAGATTCATTTTCCTTTTTTGTCATTTTTTTAATAGTGCACATATTTTTGGCTTTCTATAATAATTTTTATTTTGTTCTAACAACGATTAGAAATGAAGATATAAGTCTTATGGAAAAGAAGGAAAAAATCAAGCAAGAATTTAAGCTACCAGAAATGGATATTTAAATGTTTATGAATGTATTGTAAAAGAGTATATTTTCCATCATATATCCTATCCACATTTGTCAAATCAATCGATGAAAAGAAAAGAATTTGATTGATTATTAAGGTCACTCTTAGAAGCAATGCTACGGAATCCGTCATTCGGAGCCACGTTCGAGGATGACGTCCCATAATGACGAGGATGATATCCAAACTCGCACCTCCATCCAAAATTCCATATTACATCAATGGAAGGACTTGGAATTTAGATTTAACGGACATCAATTCTAAAGAAGAAAAGGATAATTAACATGCGACTGCATTTTTAAAACTTTTCTTAACGTCGTTTCCCGTATAAACAAAGGAATTAAAATTTCATTAGTTTTTATTTTTATAGCCTATTTTCTTAACATAAATTTCGGAACTTGAAATCCAAAGTTTATACAAAAATGTATCTGAACTTTAAAAAACTACAATTGTAAAACTAGACATTTAAAACTAGCAACCGTTTTCGACAATTTAAATTTAAAGCTCATAAAATTATAAATTTCAGCGTAAACACCACCAGAAATTCGAACGATATCCAGTGGAACGAATGGATGGATCACAGAGCAGATGATTATCTTGCTCTTACTCAATGGCCCCCAATAAGCTCTGATTTAAATCCTTACGATTTTTTCTTTCTTTGAGGCTACTTAAAATATATAGTGTTTTTTGCAACTATTGGCGAATATTGACGTTGACAATCTACAGGCGCGCGCTCTCTTAGAGTGTGAATCGCTCTTCTTCCCCGAATCTTGGAAAAATTGTGATGTAGCTTGGTGAAGATGGATTTAAAACTTGTGCTGCGTAGAGTGTGTCGGAGAGGCTGGTTTACTATTGATTGTGCTGGGGTAGTGCTGAGCTGCTATTGGTTGCTGGTGAAGTAAATGAAGAAGGCTGCAAAGTTGCAGTTTTGATGTGAGATGGCATGGAAATCCAGTGTTGAGTAGCTGCTTTTCATTTGGTTGGAGAGGAGTGGCTGATTCGATTGCAGTTGGCTGTCCTTGTTGTAAGTTAAGATTGTATAAGTAAGGTGCGTAGAACATTTCCGACGTGGGCTTGAATTAGTTTAGACTTAGAAAAAGATTGATGTTAAAATTGGGGGAGTTAATTTACAAAATAATTATACAAGTTCATAATAGAAATTCAAAAGAAAAAGATTTTAAAGGGGGCTCATAGGAGTCCAAGAGGATTTGTCTTGGTCTTTTAGTTTTATGACAGAGTGGGTAGTTTTCGAGGTTTTTAGTTAATGTTGATATTGTCAATTTGACTTGAAGAATTAAGGAAGTTCATGGATAATTTTTGAATGTATTTTCTGAAGGTGGTTAATTTGAGGACTCTTAAAATTTCTTCAGACGAACATTGACGTACTGAAACAGATACATAACTACAGTGATTCAAACTTTGAACACCGAACATGCTAATAAGAGTGTGAAATAAGGTCTAATGTCGACTGGTTCGTGTTTTTATATAGTGGTGATCACGTCCAATATTTATAATTTTATGAAATTTTTAAAGCATTATTTCTTTAAAATTTATCCTAAAAGGATGCATCTCCTTTTGTTTTGTAATAGTAAGTATTCAAAGTAGAAATATTCTTTTGTAAACACCCTTTAAACTCAAATAGTTTTCATCAGATTATTTTGCCAACATACGGTATGTTAGTGTATTTCCAAAAGCATTTTCGCGCTAAAATTAATTCTAGCTTCTGGTCCAATATTTTAATAAAATTTGTTGTAAGAAATACTTAAAATGATGCATTAGATTTTTGTTTTGTTTTGAAGTAAAATTTTTAGTTTTGTAAATATGTGACAGAAGCACTATAAAAAGGGTATTATTAATTTTGACAGAGAATATTTTTCTGAAAGTCGAATAATTTTTTATCTAGCGTTTTTAAGTTTTCAGGGGGGAAAAAAACTTCAAATATTTCTTTCTGCCGCTCTATGTATATATTATATGTAGACAGTCGGACAGTTGGCGTAGTCGGGGGTCTATGATTATACAGCGTCAAGCCATAATATTAATATAAATTGAGCACTAGTATAGATTCCAGAATCGATATGAATTTCCCACGTTACATATACACTCTGACGATACTGTTTTTAAATGCTTCAGAAATCATTTATATGAGAAAAAATATCTTTATAACACTTGAGATGTGACCAATAAAAAAAAGGACTGAAAGGGCAGCTAATCTCATTAACTTCAAAATCTTGAAAACTTTCTTGAACAAAAAAAAAAAAAATCAATTTCTGGAACATTTCACTTGTCGAGGAATGCTTATTCATGTTGAACCCAAGCTTTCAAAGTCAAAAAGGAAAAATAAAAATTATTAAAATAGTCGATCCTCTCTTAGGTCCAAGCTTTCAAAGGATGCATCTCAAAGACAATATTTTATTCATCTCCGCTTCCCAAAGGATTTTTATCTTCTCTCTTCTGTGACGAAAAACACCGTTTGCACTTAACGATCAGCGGACTTACGGGTTCTGGTTCAGTAAAAGATTCCTACTCTACCTTTGCTTTTTTTTTGCTCGGTTTTAGGTGCGCAAACACCATTTGACTTATTTCTTTCTCATGTTTCTCTTATTTGAAGATTAAGTTTGTTTTCTTAAAGAAGAAAATACGAGATCTAATGGGTAAGTGTTTCCGATCTTTCCCGGATATCACTGATATATTTAAACAATCGAAGAGAGGTAGGAAATAAACCACACAAGAAGCTTTGCCAACTCTAATAATTAATTATAAGATTACTAGAGAGATATCGAAGACTTAAAACTTTTTTTTTTTTTTTTTTTTTTTTGCTATAATATGGACTTTTATCATGAAATCATGAGGATAGAATTCCAATTTTTGAATCAGTGAAATCAGTGAAAATCCCAATAAGTGAAATTGACATATGGAAGACTATTCATAAGCGTAAAATGTATAGATAAGCTAAATGTATAGTACCGAATCAATCTCTTATGGAATCAAATGCATGGGCACATTTTTAGATGTGCGAAAATAGACCCCTGTTAAAGAGGCGACCTCCGCAAAAGAATAGGGCGTCAGTAAAAGAAGAGAATTTGGCTGTTTATCAACGTCGCACGAAGAAACAACATGAGGGCTAGTAGCAATGGACCTCGTCAGTTTGAACATCGATCAAGTGATGAGGACAACCCCTCAGCTGTTACCGCACTCCACACTAGACCGGCATGAGGCCATTGATCCTAGACAGATTTAACGTGCTTTAACCCCACTGCATGGTAGGTCTTCAGTGGCATCAGGACTCTAGCCCACAACTCGAAGGAAATAATGACGCCGATTGGGACTACTCGGCTACTGCGGGCTCGAAAAAGACGATGTCCCCAAGTTAAATGAATCAAGTGCGTACAATCAGATCGTAATGCATTAGAAATCAATCGTTGGAGGACCTTAGAGTATGATCGGAACCGTAGGAAGGGGTCTGAGATGACCCTGGCCTGGAGTAAACCGTAATGCATTGGAAGAAGATGTAATTTTTTCTCCTTAATAAAACAATCAATTCTTGGAGAAAACATTTATCGTATCCTTTCCTGTATGTGTAAATTAAATCTACCAACGTTAGGTTCACATTCATATAGGTTCTTAGTTAAAAAGTGCTAACATGTTGCTGTTTTGAGAAAACGGCATCAAGAAAACTGCGTGGAAATAAAATGAAGAGTACATGTTGTTAGGTTCAAAAGATTGTCGTTATGATACAATAACACATGGATCAATAAGTCCCGAGACTAACATTGAAAACAACATTTTTTTTGCAAAATTTTTTTTTATTCATCAACATAATCACCTTTTAGGGTGATACAATCGTTCCAACGCTTTTCCAATTTTTCAATACCATGTTTATAAAAAAAATTATCTTTCGCTTCAAAATAAGCTTCAGTTTCAGCGATGACCTCCTCATTTGAGCCAAATCTTTTTCCCTGGAGCATTTTTTTCACATCAGCAAAGAGCCAGTAGTCACTGGGGGCTAAATCTGGCGAGTATGGGGGGTGGGGAAGCAGATCAAAGCCCAATTCGTTCAATTTTGCCATTGTTTTCATCGACTTGTGGCAGGGTGCATTGTCTTGGTGAAAAAGGATTTTTTTCTCTGCATGTGCGGTCGTTTATTTGCGATTTCCTCCTTCAAACGCACCAGCAAGTCAATATAATAATCACTGTTGATGGATTTACCTTTTTCGAGGTAGTCAATGAAAATCACGCCATGCGTATCCCAAAAAACTGACGCCATGACTTTGCCAGCTGACTGCTGCGTTTTCGGACGCTTCGGACGGCTTTCGCCAGCTGTGCGCCACTGCCGCTTCGACTCTGGAGTGTAGTGATGTATCCATGTTTCGTCCATGGTCACGTAACGACGCAAGAAATCTTTTTTGTTGCGAGTAAATAGCGATAAACAGCTTTCTGAATCATCGACTCGTTGCTGTTTTTGTTCCATCGAAAGCAATCGCGGCACCCACTTAGAAAAAACCTTTTTCACTTCACTTCAAAAAACCTTTTTCAGTAAATACACTTCCATATGATATCTGTGTCATCTCAGCAATCTCACGGAGCTTCACTTTACGATCTTTCATTATAATTTTTGTCACTTCACTCACATTTTCCGGTGTAACGGCTTCCACAGGTCTACCCGAGCGTTCCGCGTCATTTGTGTCGGTACGACCACGTTTAAACTCGCCAAACCACCGACAAATCGTTGCTTTTGATGGACAAGAGTCCGGGTAACATTTTTCAATCCATTGTTTCGCTTGCACGGTGTTTTTACCCATTAAAAAACAATGTTTTATCAGAACACGAAACTCGGTTTTTTCCATTTTTTAAACAAACTACAAAACGACTTTACTCCAACCTCGATAACTCAGCTGTTTCTGGTCCGATCAACTTAAAATTTTGACACGTTTCAAGCAAAGGTTAGTACTCTAGAAAGACCTGGTTACTGGTTTACTACGAGCGCCATCTCTGCAATAGTCTTGGAACTTGTTGATCCATGTGTTGTGATTATAATAATTGCATTCAGTTTGCTTTAGGTATATTGATATTGCTAAGACATACTTAATTTAATATTTTATCATCCGCTTTTATTTTAATATCCGAACAGAATATTATTGTTTACTTTAATAACTTATCGTTTGCTTTTATTTTAATATTTAATTTAATAATTGATTTTTTATGGCATAATTGTTTGTTTTTATTCTTTTTTTATTGTCATTGGCAACATTTTTTATACATTTAGAATGTTTTGCCCGTGAAAATAAAAACGCTTTAGGAATTTGAAGAAGGCCTTTTTTTTTCTTCTTGATAGTAATTGCTTCTGTGGAACTCGGGGCTTGGAAGTATGTTTAGTTTATGCTAATTAATATTT
>BMAW01068131.1:272173-305113 GCA_019974015.1 Nephila pilipes
TATATATATATATATATATATATATATATACATATCTGTGTGTGTGTTCTGAAATATCAGTTTTGTAAAACTGTGTATGGGCAATAAAAAGAACAACAATACTGTGCGCTTAACATTAAAAAGAGTAATAAATTAAATAATAGTGGTGGGAAGAAACTCGCATATTATTTATTTAATATATTATGAAGTACATAGTAAAAGAATTTTGTAAAAATATTAGCATGTTTATAAAAGCCCTGGAGAATTAAAAAAAAAACGTTAAAATTTTCTTAATTTAATTTTTATGAACACTATACAACAAATTCAATTTTTTTTATATGAAGCAGTTATAGATTACTAGCTCACATGAAATACAATTAAAAGGTAATTCCAGATATTAAAAAAAAAAAAAAAAAAAAGGCTAAAATGGAAGATAATCACCTTTCTCTCTCCCTGTTTATGTATATATATATAAAAAGAGAGAGAACTGGAGAAAGTTTTATACAAAGTTCTATGAATCAAGTATGCAATTAATGTTCTCTTTTTACACAATGATTTAAGTTTGATGGAATTAAAAAAAAACTTGTCATGCAATATGTGATACATTCGTTGTTTGAAATAATAAATAACTTATTAACACTTATTTAAAAAAATTAAATAAACAAGCACACGGTTTCGTCGATTGTATAAGATTTTCTAACTCAGAAATATTTTAATAAAATTGTAACAGAAATATTTTAATAAAATTGTAACAGAAATATTTTAATAAAGTTGTAAAATATAACCATTTTATGTAAAGTTGTAAGGAAAGGCATTTTAAATTCACTCTTTTGTTAAAGTCCATTTATTATGCTTCTAAACACCATAGTTGGTTACAAGTTATTTTTAGTATGAATTGTAAGATATTTACTACATTTTTAAAAGTAAACATAAAATATTTTCTTAAGTATATAACAAGTTTCAAATAAATTCTATTTTTTAATGTACAAATGAGCAATCCTGAAAAAAATTTTCAATTACATTGATATTTAGTTTTTAATATTTCTGAAAAAAAGTTATTTATTTAATGTTTTAAAGATAGAAAAAAAAAAAAAAAAACAGAAGAGCAGGAAAATTAACTATAAATCGTATATTGTTCATTGAATAATTTAGATAAATGTTGTAAATTAATATTTCATTTTTTTTCAGTCTATTTTGCCAAAATTCCTTTGTTAATAATTATTTTAGAAATTGTGTGATAGAAATACATAGCAAAAACTAGTAGCAAATATTTTTTCCGGTTGATTTTTAAGTGATAGAATTTGTGAACTTATCTTTCAACAATACTGCAATAAATGCCATGTATCAAATTTGGTGATTTCTTTTATTAACAACACAGTGAACATTACCCATTGGACTTTTGAGAATGATTGAAACTAAGATATCGGAATTTTATGAAAAAAATTCATTTTCCTTTTTTTGTCATTTTTTTAACAGTGCACATATTTTTGGCTTTCTATAATAATTTTTATTTTGTTCTAACAATGATTAGAAATGAAGATATGAGTCTTATGGAAAAGAAGGAAAAAATCAAGCAAGAATTTAAACTACCAGAAATGAATATTTACATGTTTATGAATGTATTGTAAAAGAGTATATTTTCCATCATATATCCTATCCACATTTGTCAAATCAATCGACGAAAAGATAAGAATTTGATTGATTATTAAGGTCACTCTTAGAAGCAATGCTACGGAATCCGTCATTCGGAACCGCGGTCAAATGACGAGGATGATAACCAAACTTGCATCTCCATCAAAAATTCCACTTTACGTCAATGGAAGGACATAAAACTTAGATTTAACAGACATCAATTCTACAACACGGTGGGTAAAATGAAAAGGATAATTAACATGCGACGTTATTTTTAAAACTTTTCTTAACATCTTTTCTCGTGTAAACAAAGCAATTAAAATTTCATTAATTTTTATTTTTATAGCCTATTTTCTTATCATAAATTTCCGAACTTGAATTCTAAAGTTCATACAAAAATGTATCTGAACTTTAAAAAACTACAATTGTAAAACTAGACATTTAAAACTAGCAACCGTTTTCAACAATTTAAATTTAAAGCTCATAAAATTTTAAATTTCAGCTTAAACACCACCAGAAATTCGAACGATATCCAGTGGCGTGATAGAGTGGAAGGGTCATAGAGCAGATGACGACCTTGCTCTTACTCAATGGCCCCCAAGAAGCTCTGATTTAAATCCTTACGATTTTTTTTCTTTCTTTGAAGCTACTTAAAATATATAGTGTTTTTCGCCACTATTGGCAAATATTGACGTTGACAATCTACAGGCGCGCTCTCTTAGAGTATGAATCGCTCTTCTTCCCAGAATCTTGGAAAAGTTGTGATGTAGCTTGGTGAAGATGGATTTAAAACTTGTGCTGTGTAGAGTGTTCGGAGAGGCTGGTTTACTATTGATTGTGCTGGAGTAGTGCTCAGCTGCTATTGGTTGCTGGTGAAGTAAATGAAGAAGGCTGCAAAGTTGCAGTTTTGATGCGAGATGGCATGGAAGTCCAGTGTTGAGTAGCTACTTTCCTATTGGTTGGAGAGGAGTAGCTGATTCGATTGCAGTTGGCTGTCCTTGTTGTAAGTTAAGGTTATATTAGTAAGGTGGGTGGAGCATGTCCGACGTGGGCTTGTATTAGTTTAGACTTAGAAAAAGATTGATGTTAAAATTGGGGGAGTTAATTTACAAAATAATTATACAAGTTCATAATAGAAATTCAAAAGAAAAAGATTTTAAAGGGGGCTCATAGGAGTCCAAGAGGATTTGTCTTGGTCTTTTAGTTTTATGACAGAGTGGGTAGTTTTTGAGGTTTTAATGTTGATATTGTCAATTTGACTTGAAGAATTAAAGATGTTCATGGATAATTTTTGAATGCATTTTCTGAAGGTGGTTAATTTGAGGGCTCTTAAAATTTCTTTAGACGAACATTGACGTACTGAAACAGATACATAACTACAGCGATTCAAACTTTGAACACCGAACATGCTAAAAAGAGTGGGAAATAAGGTCTACTGTCGGCTGATTCATGTTTTTATATAGTGGTGATCACGTTGAATATTTATAATTTTATGAAATTTTTAAAGCATTATTTCTTTAACATTTATCCAAAAAGGTTACATCTCCTTTTGTTTTGTAGTAGTAAGTATTCAAAGTAAAAATATTCTTTTGTAAACACCCTTTAAACTGAAATAGTTTTCATTAGATTATTTTGCCAACTTAAAGTATTTTAGTGTACTTCCAAAAGCATTTTCGCACTAAAATTAATTCTAGCTTCTGGCCCAATATTTTTAAAAAAATTGTTGTAAGAAATACTTAAAATGATGCATTAGATTTTTTTTGTTTTGAAGTAAAATTTTTAGTTTTGTAAATATGTGACAGAAGCACTATAAAAAGGGTGTAATTAATTTTGACAGTGAATATTTTTCTGAAAGTCGAATAATTTTTTATTTAGCGTTTTTGAGTTTTCGGGGGGGAGGGGACTTCAAATATTTCTTTCTGCCGCTCTGTGTACATATATGTAGACAGTCGGACAGTTGGCGTAGTCGGGGTCCATGTTTATTCAGCGTCAAGCCATAATATTAATATAAATTGAGCACTAGTATAGATTCCAGAATCGATATGAATTTCCCACGTTACATATAAACTCTGACGATACTGTTTTTAAATGCTTCAGGAATCATTTATATGAGAAAAAATATCTTAATAACGCTTGAAATGCGACCAATAAAAAAGATTGAAAGTGCAGCTAATCTCATTAACTTCAAAATCTTGAACACTTTCTTGAACAAAAAAAATCCTATCTGCAACATTTCACTTTTCGAGAAATGCTTATTCATGTTGAACCCAAACTTCCAAAGTCAAAAAGGAAAAATAAAAATTATTAAAATAGTCGATCCTCTCTTAGCCCCAAGCTTTCAAAGGATGCATCTCAAAGACAATATTTTGTTCATCTCCGCTTCCCAAAGGATTTTTATCTTCTCTCTTCTGTGACGAAAAATACCGTTTGCACTTAACGATCAGCGGACTTACGGGTTCTGGTTCCGTAAAAGTTTCCTACTCTACCCCTTTGCTTTTTTTGCTCGTTTTTAGGTGCGCAAACACCATTTGACTTATTTCTTTCTCGTGTTTCTCTTATTTGAAGATTAAATTTGTTTTCTTAAAGAAGAAAGTACGAGGTCTAATGGGTAAGTGCTTCCGATCTTTCCCGGATATCACTGATATATTTAACCAATCGATGAGAGGTAGGAAATAAACCACACAAGAAGCTTTGCCAACTATAACAATTAATTCTAAGATTACTAGAGAGATATCGAAGACCAAAACCTTTTTTTTTTTTTTTTGCTATAATATGGACCTTTATCATGAGATCATAAGGATAGAATTCCAATTTTTGAATCAGTGAAATTGACATATGGAGAACTATTCATAAGCGTAAAATGTATAGATAAGCTAAATGTATAGAACCGAATCAATCTCTTATGGAATCAAATGCACGGACGCATTTTTAGATGTGCGAACATAGACCCTTGTTAAAGAGGCGACCTTTGCAAAAGAATAGGGCGTCAGTAAAAGAAGAGAATTTGGCTGTTTATCAACGTCGCACTAAAAAACAACACGAGGGCTAGTAGCAATGGACCTCGTCAGTTTGAACATCGATCAAGTGATGAGGACAACCCCTCAGCTGTTACCGCACTCCACGCTAGACCGGCATGAGGCCATTAATCCTAGACAGATTTAACGTGCATCAACCCCACTGCATGGTAGGTTTTCAGTGGCATCAGGACTCTTGCCCACAACTCGAAGGAAATAATGCCGTCGATTGGGACTACTCGGCTACTGCGGGCTCGAAAAAGATGATGTCCCCAAGTTAAATGAATTAAGTGCGAACAATCAGATCGCAATGCATTAGAAATCAATCGTTGGAGGACCTTAGAGTATGATCGGAACCGTAGGAAGGGGTCTGAGATGACCCTGGCCTGGAGTAAGCCGTAATGCATTGGAAGAAGATGTAATTTTTTCTCATTAATAAAACAATCAATTTTTGGGGAAAACATTAATCGTATCCTTTCCTGTATGTGTAAATTACATCTATCAACGTTAGGTTCACATTCATATAGGTTCTTGGTTAAAAAGTGCTAACATGTTGCTGTTTTGAGAAAATGGCATCAAGAAAACTGCGTGGAAATAAAATGAAGGGTACATGTTGTTAGGTTCAAAAGATTGTCGTTATGATACAATATGATTATAATAATTGCATTCAGTTTGCTTTAGGTATATTGATATTGTTAAGGCATACTTCATCTAATATTTTATCATCCGCTTTTATTTTAATATCCGAACAGAATATTATTGTTTACTTTAATAACTTATCGTTTGCTTTTATTTTAATATTTAATTTAATAATTGATTTTTTATGGCAGAATTGTTTGTTTTTATTCTTTTTTTATTGTCATTGGCAACATTTTTTATACATTTAGAATGTTTTGCTCGTGAAAATAAAAACGCTTTAGGAATTTGAAGAAGGCCTTTTTTTTTTTCTTCTTGATAGTAATTGCTTCTGTGGAACTCGGGGCTCGGAAGTATGTTTAGTTTATGCTAATTAATATTTATTTAGAATAATTCTCCTTTTTCGAGAAATTAATAAGATATATATATATATATATATATCAGTGCATGTTAAAATGAAATTAGCAAAGCCGATTTCAATTTTTTTTATTTGTTTTTGTCTTATTTTATCTTATTATATATGATAAATATGTTAAGTATTTCGATTATAAAGTATTGCTCTTGACTCACTAATGTAGTCGGATTCCCTCGATCCCTGGTTTGTGAACTCACAATTTTAATGTGCCTCCTCTTTTAAGAGATTCAGATCAATCTTTTTCCAGATAACTTCAGGACTTCCTGTTAATAGAAGGCATTAATACGGTGGAACAAACAAGCCATGGAGTTTCAATTTGTAATATTAGACTTATACTCCGAGTGAAAGAAGAACAGATACACGAAATTAGATAACTGAACTAAAAACAACGACAACGAAAGAGATGTCGGAGTAGATACCTTAAAAAGCATTCAAAAATAGTCGAGAAGAGACCAGTGTTAAAACGAGGAGGCGAGAGAACAAGACCCATCGTTAACATTGGAAGAAACGCAGTAACGAAGTAGAAGCTGAAAAGAAGATAATAAAAATCCGAACGAGCAGGGGGAATTTAATCTTTAAAATATCTGCTCTCTCTTAGCCTCAAATTTTGAAAGGATGCACGTCAAACACAACCTCTTGTTCACCTCCATTTAGTCAGATTTTAATCTCTGATCAAGTAATTAAAAACATCGTCTGCACCTTACTATAAAGGGACTTGAGACCCCTCGTCGCTACTCCCACCTTGCGTCAGACATTCAGAAAGTGGAACTTCCCTCTCTCTCTTCATATTCTTTGCATATTATCCTGGTCCTTTAACCGCCTCTTTCGGATTGGGAAAGCGATACTGTTGTGCTATCTTTGCCTCACTTTAACTCTTGTCTCAAGCGTTTCAGATTCCTTTTAAAGATTATTATTTATTATTTTTTGGACTTGAATGTTTTGATTAGATATATGAATAATCATTTCTCGGAAAGTGGGATGTTCCAGTTTGGAATTTTTTTCATAAAATATAACTTTCAAGATTTTTCACGGTCAGTGAGAGGAGCTGTGTGTTCAATCATTTTTATTGGTCAAATTTTAAGAATTATAAAGATTTTTTTCTCGCATAATAATTTCAGTAATAACTAAAAATAGCGTAGAATGAGTACAAACTTAACTCACAAAATTAAAATCGACGTTGAAATTTATATTATTGCTCAATTTTTATGTTAATATAGCAACTCCACAAGTATTACTTTATGATCACTTAATCTTTTAATAGTCATGAACTCCTACTATCACGAGATAACAATGTCCCACCGCATAGCTCTTTTTGATAAGCCTCTCATCGCCAAGCATAAGAATATTAAATAAAATGAGTTAAAACTGAAAATATCAAAACGTAATGAGTTTAAATACATTATATTTAATGGTAATGTGTAATTTTACCTCAGATCTACGTGCAAATAAAAATATTTAAAGGGAGAGAAAAAGAAAAAAAGAAATTTCATCCCAAGTTAGTAGTAGAAAATTGTAAAAATCTTTCAGAATTGCTGAAAATATTTCAATTTTCGGATGTAATAGATGTTACATAAATTCAATAGTTTCGAATCTAAATGGTGCCCTACTTGTATTTATTGCTCCATTTAGCACTGTCCCACAAACTCTCTAGTTTGTTGGCATTGGCAGATTCAATTGATGGCCACGGGGGGGATTCACGCCTTACCCCTCCCTTTCATAATTTCCAGCACAGAAAAATAATATACCTGAACAGGAAATACCAACCAAATTGTCAGTGTCGTGTCGATATATTTGCTGTGAAAGTTTAGTTTTTAAGTTAAAACTTTTTCGACGTTAAAATCTTGCATTATTAAGAATAGGTAATAATAAACGCTTTTAAGGTAATTTGAGAAAAGTAGCGAAAATATTACTCGAGAACAAGTTACACAAAAAAATAAAAAACTTTGTGCGTCCCCCCCTCCCTCTCTTCTTACCTGTTGACTTTTTCAGCATCCATTACTGTGGTATGACATCCAATGTCAAGGTCAACAAAATTATAGCTGTGATTGACAGTAAAATGTTTATATCCGGCATTTATCAGTTCTTTTATCTAGTATGCTTCCCAACAATATGAAAAAATAATACTGTGATTTGGAACGTTTTTGGATTCTCTGTTTAGACATCTGCATATCTCTCTCTCAAAATGGCTGAAGAACCAATGTCCAACGTTTTTCCTTTTCGTAAGTAGATTTTCGTTTATTTCCACGATTTTGTTGATTCCAATAGAATTTAATTTTTTTTCACGAAATATCACAATCACACAAAGAAATAGCACTTATATATCCCCATGAAGTTCTAATCTACTGTAGAATTATGGATCATTTTCTTTAGCAGTTCACGCAAAAGACAATGGAAGTCCATTCTTGGTACCACACCTAAACAAGTCTAACAACATCAGTTTATTCGTAAAAAAACGCAAAGAAAAAAAATGAAAATTTATGGAACAGAACCACGAATCATATTTGATACTATTGGCAGCCTTTGCGCACTTCCCACAGAAGCCGGATCAGCAGTTGGCGTTGCGTTAACAAAAAAGTACCTGATATTATAAACTTTAATTCAATTAACTCTTACTACTGCCCGTTACTGTAAATAATATCGATTTGTGGCCATGGTAGCTTTGTGGTCATGGTCGCAGACTCGTGGCCAGCAGTTTTCGTCGAGTCGTGAGCTCGAACCCTGATGCGACTAAAGATTCTCCGTGTAGCTGGGCTGATGCACATTAAATCTTTCGAGGCCCAAACCCTTCCTATTGGCGTGGTGTGAAAGTTTGGAGAGGAAAGAGCCAATTCAGGTATCATCGTTACTTGATTGGGGCTCAAAATTACGAAGTCTCTCACCAATAGCCCTCGTATTGCTTCTAGTGCAACGTCAATAAAAAGAATCCAAATAATCCCAATTTCTAATAAAGGCGTTGCTTTCACGTAAGAAGGCATTACTTTAAGCATATGTACATTAATTTGAAAACTCAAGTTAAATTATTTTTCCTGGTGCTCATTTCAGAGGTATACCGCGTTTTGAATTCCGATACATTAAAATTATTTTCTATCATGAATTTCTTATCTTGCAATGAATTAAAATTCTCGAGAAAAAAAAACCTTTAAGGATCAGAACAATTTGCAGTCAAACGACATACTTAAACTGGTTCTCGACAAATGGATTATAATCAAAAATTTGAATTACTATTCGCATTCATTAAGGATCAACAGCAGTAGGATTTATAAAATGTTTTTGTTTATGTTCTTTTGTTTGTGTTTGTATATGTTTTTAAATGCGATTGTCTTTGGATACATACATGTACAAATATACAGATACCTGAATGTTAAAATATGATTCACATAGCTTTTAATTAACAAAAAAGTGGACTTTTTAAAGTTGGCTAAAACAGATGACTTTTTTTTCTTGTCAAAGGTTACTCAGTTAAAGATGTATCTGCAATATACGATACGCCTGACCTTTTACACCCTTGTCATCATTACTACCAGAAAATAAGAGAAACTATGATTTATAATTCACTATAGGTAATTTTTTTAGTCTTTTGAGCAGATTTTCTTAATGTTCAGTCAGTCCCTCTCCTAACGGAAGTAATGTCCTCCATTATTCAAGGGGTCAAAAAATAGCTGACATACCTTTCAATAAAATCTGTGAAAAGCAAAATTCCTGTTGATATTCTTACAGTATATTTAAAACATTTTTAAAAAGTTTTATGCAAAAATTTGCAAAGAACAGATCTAGCCACCCAAGGTGCGTTTTGATAATTATTCGTAAATTATTCAATTAATTATAAGAATTAAAGTAAGCGACGAAATAACGAGAAATTGACAAGTGTAAATTTTTCCGATATTAAAATGAAAGCAAACGATAAAAAATTTAAAAGTGATCTATTGGAAAACTATAATCCATCAAGCAAAATAGGGAGAGCAATTAATTTAAACACACATTTATTTACAGCTTCTGTGCGCCAATCACACATAAACAAATAATTATACTATTTACAAATTATACAAGGCTTCCAAACAGCTTATATTTTAACTTAACCCGCTTTTGCGGTCAGGAGAAATTACATCACAACACGAAATAACTCACCTTACAATGTCAAGATCTAAATATACTCTGAAATATTATCCATGAACCCGTGCGCTCTCACTTACACGAGACAAGGCGCCTCCTGGTGGTATCCGAATAATTTATTTCCAACATAATCCACCTAAAACAATAGCCCCTTAGCTAAAAAAATTGAAAAGACGAAAATAACTACATACATGGCCTGGATATATCTTATGCGTTTATAATATATCGAAATATCTAATATATATATATATGTGTGTGAGGTCGTTTTAAATTTAAAACACAATTTTATGAAATCTTAGGGAATATCCTAGTCATTTGGTTGTAGCATAAAATTCTTGTAATAATCGTGGTCATGATTACGTAGGTAGAAGCTGCAGACATTTTTTTAAATTAAATTTGATTATTTAAGTTGATATTTTATATAAAGCACGCATCATATGGACACCTAGAAGCAAGCATCACGAAGCAAAAGCTAAAGCAGACAATACGTGCTCAGCGCATGCGGGTTGAGCGTCGCTCCCTCTATCCAACAGCTTCTTTCTTTATTACACAGTTGAAAGCTTCTGAATGATTATGTGATTTGAATCGGAAGTCATTGATAAATTATGATCTCTTTTTTCATATGATTTGATGTTACGTCATATGGCAATAAAGCATATATATATATATATATATATATATATATATATATATATAGAGAGAGAGAGAGAGAGAGAGAGAGAGAGAGAGAGACATATAAGCGTGTGTATTATATCATGATGATATTATTGTTGTTGTTGACTTGATGAGATGGCAATAGCTATTTTTAGTTAATCTTGTTTATCGATATGGTGAAGTATTTTATTAATTTACGGTATCTAGCTATGACAAAAATACAACGCACGATGTTGCGAGATTCATGCAATAAGTATCAGCAGAGAAAGAAAACGTTAGATCAAGCAGAACACTTTCATAACATAAGAAAAGAAAACGGATTTTCCAGATTTTTTTTTAATTCAGTGATTTAAAATGGGTTTGGGATATTTCGATTAAAATTCGTGCGAATTCTCAAAAATGATATTATAGAAGTTAAAAGAGGATAACCAAAATAGTTTTTTTTTTTAATTTTGAAAGGTTAAGAGAAGATATATTTATGTTATCATATCTTATATGATGATATTTTGTTTATTTTTCTAATTTTTTACTTATAATTTCAAATTACACACACAATATATATATATATATACAACAACCCAAAAAATATATAAAATACCTATGAATTTTAGAAATGTTTCTAATGATTCGAATATTTATATAACTTAATCTGGTAAGGCATTACAAAAACTTTTGTAAAATATTATAGATAATTAGAATAAAAGAATTATTATTGAAAAAAATTCAGATATACTGAATTAGGTAAAAAAAAAATTTAAACTTTTGTGCTATGTATAGTTAGGATTTTGAAGATCTTTTTGACTCAATAGATAATGATGATCTTATTAATGTTCAAAAAGATAAGAAAAATTTACTGTTTTCAATATTATTTCAAATGGAAAAGTTAATTACTGAGCTATGTTAATTTTAAAATAAAATTATAATATTTTTAATAAAAATTGAAGAATTTAACAAGGAAGGCCTAGTAATTATAGTCTGACTTAATAACAATGAAGAAAAGACAATACTTAGTTATCTTTTTATCCAGTTTATTTAAAATTATTACAAACTAACGATAACATTCTTGTATCTAGATATTTTAACATTTATTTAATATTTTACATAACATAAGATTTGCTAATAATTTATCTTATATTTATAAGACTTTGATAATTTTCACAAAAGTTTTCTGCATGTTATATATCCTTTGGATTTTTTTTAAAGCTATTTAAAATATAATAATTAATTATAAAATGGAATAAATGTTTATGTTATTGATATAGCTGTAGAATTTTTATTTATATTAATATGTTTATTTTATTTTCTAATCTTTCAATTTTTTTACCGTTTTAATTTTAGTCTTTTTATTTTTTAAGTTTCTTTTTTCTTTTCGTTTTAAATTTTACATAGTTTATTAGTTTTAGTTCTAGTAGTTTTCACGCATTCTCATATATGGTGTTGCCATTAACTCCTTTTTTTTCTTTTTTATTTTGAACGGGCTTTATAATACAACTTAAGACGCGATATGTAGGGTTATTAGTCAATTTTAGTAAGTTGTTTCTTTTAATCTTTTTAGTTTTCTTATATAATAATTTTATATTACTTTTATGATATATATTTATGACCTATCTCTAATTTTATATTTGAAATTTTCTTAAACATTTCTTATTTTTTTCTTGATTTCTTAAAATTTAGTCAATCTTCTTTTGTTTCCTAACTATTTTATGTAGCATTATTGCTCGGAGAAAATTGTGTCCGTAATTCTAGAATAACCCTCAAAACTGACATTATATATGTTAGATTCCCCATTTTTACTATTTTACTTTCTAACTTTTGATTAGAAATAGCATTTTTTTTTCCAGATAAGTTTGTTTCTTTTGCTTTATTTATTTATTTAACGGTCTTCAATTACCTTACAAATTATTCTTAATTTTTGTTGATTGAACAAATTGCTTAAATTTTTGTTTTATTAGCTTCTTAAAATCATTTCTAAATAGGTTGGGACTTTACTTATATCTTAGATGCTAGAACTTATGATAACACAACAATTTTATAATTCCTTTTATTACTTTTAAGTTTTACTCCATCATCCAATTGTCCTGCTTTTTGCTATTGAAGAGTTTTTTTTTTTTTTTTCATTTTAATTTTTAAAGAAGTTTTTATTATTGTTCAATTAAGTATTCGAATTATTTTTTTTACTAAATTACTGATTAGATTTTTTCTTTATTTTGATGTTATTCATTACTTTCACTATACACACACACACAAACAAACACATATATATATATATATATATATAAACTAGTTCTACTGGAAATTTCTGTCCGTTTGTGAAGTGAAAGGAAACAGCATATATTGCTCATACATTTAATAATATTTATTGTATAATGTATTTTCTATCGTTAACAGGTCAATTGAAAAGTCCCCGGCCTACCATAGTAAAACACATTATTTTGGCAAAATTAGTTTTTTTTTTGTTTTTTTTTTTTTTTTTGTTCAACATAATTCCCTTCAAGGGTGATCCACTGATTATAGCGACCCTCCAACTTTTCGATACCATTTTTGTAGTACGATTTGTCCTTTGCTTCAAAATGGGTCTCAGTTTCGGCGATCACCTCTTCATTCGACGAAAATTTCTTCTCAGCGAGCATTCTTTTGAGATCTGAGAACAGGAAATAGTCGCTGGGGGCCAGATCAGGAGAATACGGTGGATGAGGAAGCAATTTGAAGCCCAATTCATGGATTTTTGCCATCGTTTTCACTGACTTGTGACACGATGCATTGTCTTGGTGAAGCAGCACTTTCTTTTCTTCAAATGCGGCCGTTTTTCGGCAATTTCGTCCTTCAAACAGTCCAATAACGCTATGTAATAGTCGCTGTTGATGGTCCTTCCTTTTTCAAAGTAGTCAATGAAAATTATTCCATGCGCATCCCAAAATATAGACGCCATTACCTTGCCAGCCGACTGTTGCGTTTTCCCACGCTTTGGAGCGGGTTCATCGTGTGCAGTCCACTCGGATGACTGTCGATTGGACTTCGGAGTGAAATGACGGAGTCATGTTTCATCCATTGTCACATATCGACGCAAAAACTCGGGTTTATTACGCTTGATCATCTTCAAACACGGCTCCGAATCATCAACTCGTCGTTGTTTTTGGTCAAAAGTGAGCTCGCGTGGCACCCACTTTGCACAGAGCTTTCTCATACCCAAATATTCGTGAATGATATGATGTACACGTTCAGTTGATATCCTTAGGGTGTCTGCTATTTCATTCAATTTCAATTTACGGTCATTCAAAATCATTTTGTGGATATTTTTAATGTTTTCGTCGGTAACAACATCTTTTGAGCGTCCACTGCGTTCACCGTCTTCGGTGCTCATTTCAACACGTCTAAACTGAGCATACCAATCCTTGATGGTTGATTTTCCTGGGGCAGTGTCCGGAAACTCGGCATCAAGCCAAGTTTTTGCTTCAACTGTATTTTTTCCTCTCAAAAAGCAATATTTTATCAACACGCGAAATTCCTTTTTATCCATTTTTTTCACAATAACAAAAGTTGCTTCACTCAAAATACTATAATTCACAAACTAATGATCCGACAGCTGTCAAATTTATACACGCATCTTTTGAGGGTTAAGGCTAACTAAAAAGATATGGATTTAATTCTAGTAGCCCCATCTATGTGTCAGGCCGGGGACTTCTCAACTGACCGGTTCAAAAAATTTTGCAGGGAGATAAAAACAAGTGATAATTAGAGGGTGCTAGGTCTGAGAAGTATGGTGGATGTGACAGAAATTCCCAGTCTTGCTCTGTGATTGTTTGACGAAGAGTCAAAGCAACATGTGGTTCGGCGTTATCTTGATGAAATGTAATGTGCTCCATACTGAACCTCGACAGCCTCTTTTCTTTCAGTGCTTTGTTTAAATCATCAATTTGTAACCAGTATCTCTCCGAATTGAGCTTTTTGTTAAGTTTCAAAAGCTCAAAATGTTCTGGTTCTTGGACACCCCACTCTATGCCCAGCGCTTTCTTATCCAGACTCACTCTCAATTTAGAGGTGGAAGTTCCATGCTTTTTTCTCCTTACGATGGATTCGAAAATAATTCATTTTTCATCACCAGTTATCCTCCGGACCAAAAAGAGTTTGTTTTCGTGACGAGCAAACCGAGACGTGCGATTCGATTAAACAAATTTTTCTCATTTAACTCACGAGGCACCCATCTGGAATGTTTATAGACCAATCATAATAACGATGGAAATTATACTGCACAATAAATATTATTTAATGTTCAAAAAATGTACTATTTTCTTTCACTTCATAAGTGGACAGAACTTTCCGGTAGATCTAATATATATATTAGGGAAATTGAAGATGTTAACTATGCTTAACTTCTTTTCTTCTGTGTTTGAATTTCTTAATTATGGTTTTTCAACACTATAGTATGATGGTTTGATTAGTTATTTCTGGTATAAACACTCTTTATCCCGTTCACTACCATCGTATCACATTTGATGCGCTCGCGGTGGCTATCCTGTGCCCAGCGTATCACAATAGATACGCTCCGGAATGTTTTCTGCAGACCAGCGAATCAATAGTGATACGCTTAAAGAGAACGTTTTATTTGATTTTTTTAATATTACTAGATGGTGTTACATTACCGCGAAATCTATATACATAGGTTATTTGGAATATTGACCTTGGTTATATGGACTTGGATTTCCCTACTGGGTATCGGGAGGAGGGGGAGGGGTTATTGTTAAAAGCACATATTGCAGGGTGGCTCTTTAAATGTAATGATATGATTTAAAGCGTGCACTTGCTTTCGGCTTGCTTTTTTCTTTCTTGCTTGCTTCTTAGATGTTCCAAGGAGAATTTATGACCCTTTATGGGGGTTAGGGCTTTTGGTAGCGGATGTTCTTAGCTGTTCGCTTCATTCAGTCGGTTTTTATTTATATCGACAGTCATGATGAAAAGAAAGTGTTTATCTGATACTGATATTTGCGAAATAATGAATGAATCTGATAGTAATGTTAGCGAAAATAATCCAAATCTGCACCTAGACATTAAAGTAAAAAAAAGGGGAAAAAAGGACCAAGATGTGCCCTTTGCTCAAAATCTTACGTGAAGCGTCAGAATATGTGTGTAAGACATATGACGTTGGACTATGCATTAATTTTGTTTTTATAAATATTCCATACGGCAAAATAAGATTTATCTTTCATATCTATATATTCCATGTAATGGTACATCATTACACCAGGAAATTTATGTATTATACGTAAATATATGTTGTATTTTCTTAAAAGTATGATTTTTTATTTAATTTTATGTATAAAACATTCAATTTTCGAATAAATCCTTTTTCTTTTGTATATACTAAGTTTAATACATTTTAAATAAAATATGTAAATACCAAAATATTTTGATGAACAGTAATTTTAGAGGAATTTTTTTCACGAATTAGGCTTTGTATCTAAAATCGTCTGGGCACAGCATGACACTCCGCGGTAAGAAACCTCGGGCCCAGAGAAGCAGTTATTTTTTCTTCCTCCGGTAGCGAAAGGGTTATTCCATTCCGAAGTATGAAGCAGTATTAATTACATGATTTCCATTATTCTAAATTTTACTTTTCTATAACTTTGCTTTATTTTAAATTATTTGGCTCTTCATATATATATATAGATAGATTCTGAACATTTTCGAACTGATTTCATGCAGGCCTTTGGGAATTGAGATGACACGAAAAATTTCTGCAGTGTATCGATTTTTCAAATGGGTTCTTTAGTCAACACGAATTCTGCAACAAGAAAAATTATCGAGGAACTAACAGTAACAAACCACGAAAATAAAATCTTACGACAAATAATTTCATTGTCTTCATAAAAATTTTTTAGAATCATAATAAATTATTCTTGTTTCAAAATGGGTGATTTTGAAAGAAAAAAAAAAAAATAAAAAATTATTCTATGATTTTATTTACATTAAAAATAAATATACTCAAAAAGTTTAAATTATTCTTTTTCGGGAATATTTTCTTTTACATTTAAAACAGGGGACTTATTTAATATATAATTTATGAAATTTTACATTAGTGTCATTGGTTCTTACTTTAAATATATAATCTCTAGACATCCTTTCCCAACTTGTAATTATTAATTTAAAATAATCAGGTAGAAATAAGTCATAAATTCCCTCACCGATTTAACCAACTGCTTTACATTTTGAAATTTATTTCATTCGTTGTCTCAATGTGGATGAATCTAAAAACGTTGAAGCTTGATATTACGTTTAACTCGTTCAAATACAATTCGTTTAATTTTAATATTACAGCCTACTTTTCTTTTTGTACTGATCAACAGAAAAATTCAACTCTCAAAGGCTTATAAATGATTGATTTCGAAGGAATATTCAAATTTTGATAACTTATTAGCAAAAATTCACAATGTAATAGATTTTTATATACTTTTTATAAATAATCGAATAATTCGAAATATTTTTGCTGTTTTTTTATTTAAAATATTTTATATATTTAAGCTTTTGCACTCTGTTTTAATTAAGTTGATTTGTTAAGTGAAACCTAAAATCTTGTCTCATCCTTGTACAGAACTTTGGTTTAAAGGGACTATTCTGACGTAAGAGGAAGTACACGAGACGGAAATCTTCACACTGAAAAAAAACCCCGATAGTGATGAATTTTGACAAAAATTATAAATTTTTCGTTAAATACAGTTTTGTAATGTTACATTACATGTATATTTCCATTCCTATGCATACAGCCATTTTTTCCTTTTCTATCTTCATTGCATCCAATGGATTCGTCGCCGGTGTTGTTTCCATCTAGACGTAGGTTCGAGTCCTGATGCCACTAAAGGCCCGCCGTGTAGAGGAGCTGATACACGCTAAACCTATCGAGGTTCCAAGTCCTCCCGTTGACGTGGTGGGGAAGTTTGGAGAAGGAAGTTTCAGCTCAAATGTCGTCCTCGTTACTTGACCGTACTTCAAACGTACGAAGTCCATCGCCAACAGCCCTCGTGTTGCTTGTCCGTGTGACTCATAAGCAATCACAACCCTTACAGCTAGATCACAGTTACATATTCCATCAGGAGCTTAACTTCTTTAGGTAAGTACGGGCATCGTGACCCCAAAGTACCCTAGTGATCTTTTCTCCCCCCCCCCCTGGATATATTACCAATGGAAATCATGGGGGACGTGTCCCTGGGATACTCTAGGGATTCTTCTTGATATTTTCAACCTCCTTCTTGTCAACTAATTTTTATCTTTTCCTCCCCATTTTTCAGACATTTAGATCAAACTCTTTTCTGCGGAACGCAAGGATTCCGCGAGTCAAAATGAAATTTTGAAAAGAAACTAACAAAACACTCGCAAAAGTTGACTAGTCCAAGTATATAAAAAATTAATGAAAGAAAAGCACATTTTAGTGAGGCGGTTGTGCTATTTTTTGGCTGCATAACGAATTAAATCTTGGTGCAATATTTGACACTGTTGGACGATATTTGGTTTTAAGAAGCATTAAATCTAAAAAAAAGTTGTTTCACATATATGGGGTTGAAAGGCAGAAGTACATTTAATACCATTTCAGATGTAGAAAATTCAGCTCTAGATACCGCAGTCAAGAATTTTTGTGCAACATATGAATTGCAATACGACAGCGCTGTAGCAATGCTCTAAGTGATATTTTTTTTATCATGTAAAGATGGTTTATACTACTCAACTTGAAAGTATTACTATTTCATAAATATGCTGACCAGAAAATGTAATATATCAAATCAAACATAATAAACAGATCACGACTGATGTTTCTTTAAATTCGTCTATCTAAATTGAAATTCCCCAAGCCCAACATTTTTTTCGATCCTATTTAGGGTCGCAACTCACAGTTTAATAAACACATGTAACGTAGCCTTTAGATACCCCACCCCCTGTCACAAACATCCATTTTTGTCTCCCGACTCCTCACTCAGAAGACATAACACAAGGGTTTATTTCTCCAAAGCAGGTGAGAAATAAGCCACACCTGGGGGTCAACTTTGGTGCGTTCTTTGAACACATTGCCTTGCTACACAAGTGTGGAAGGGACGATCCGCCTTTGTGAGGGATTTTGAACTATGTGTCGGAATGACATGGGAATTTAGGATCTATCCTTTTGACGTTCGACTTGTGGCATCAGCATGTCCGTGCGTCAAACTGAATACTATCCGATAAAAACGAATGGTATTGGGGACAGAGACGGAGGTTATCTTTGAAAGTCAGTGATCGCCCAATCGGAAATGAAAATGAATCGAAGGGGACATGAGACAGCCTTACCCTGAAGTTTTAAAAGGGTCGGAGGAAAACAAAGAAGAGGAGCGAGAGATGATCCTGCTACGAGAGCGAGAAGGAGGCGATCCCACGAGGAGTGAGCGATAGAGGTTGTGATTTATGCTATTCCTCTGCTCGTGCTATTTTGGAGAAATCTGTCTCTTAGTGACTAGACTCACTTTGATCTATTTCTCTTCGTGACATTTTGCTAAAAGTAATGAGGTGAGAACGCCTTGTAACTTGAGAATAATTCTTAACAATTGTAAATAAAAGAAGTAATTTTACTTAAGCTGTGTGATTCTTCACGCTACCGAGACATTTCACGAAATCTAGGGTTACGACGTTATACTCTGCATTTCATTTCTTAGGTTTTGTTTCTATTGAAGGGGGTGGGGGAAAGCATTTTATTATGCCCCAGCTAAAAATAAAATGCATCTGATTAAGATCATTTTTTTCTTTCGAAAAAAATTAAGTATAACTCTAACTTTTTAAATGTAAAACTCCAGAATTGTGAATGCAAAAAATTTTATTAAAAAAAAAAAAAAAAAAAACCCTTCATTTTATGATATCACATACATTTTACGATAAGATTTCTGAAGGAAAAAAATTCAAATCTGTTTCTTAAGAAATACGCTACTTCATTGTCTCGTGATAGAATCGTTCTTTATAATCAAAAGCGTAAGCAATTTGAGTCCTGTATTTTCTTATTACTCACTTAAGATTTTTCGCCAATGCAGTAATATTATCGACTTGAATCTGTAACGAAATGTTTAATTTATTATTAAGATCAATTGATTTATTGGTTTCTATTAACGTTGTAATAGATGTAACTCGTGGGGGATTGACTGGTTATTTTGAACTTCGGTCAAGAGACTAGGACGACACCTGAGCTGGTTCTTCCCTCTCCTAACTTCCACACCATGCAAATTGGATGACTCTGAGCCTCGATAGATTGAGTGTGCATCAGACGCGGCTACATGGCGAGTATTTTGGTCTAACCCACGACTCGACAAAAACCGCCGGCTGCAAGTCCGCGACCATGACTATTACACTACCGTGGTCACTAGTTATAATAAAGACACATAGTGAAGCTATAATAATTAGCTAAAATTTTTGATCAATTTATTCAATTTCGAATAAATAATAAAAATCAGAGCAAATTAATAAAGTCAAGTGGACAACCAACTGTGTCTCTAACCAAATATTATAAGAAGGAATTCCTCTTATTTGAGTGATTCTAAACGGACGATTTCAGATCCTAGATCTGATTCAAGACTTCTAGTATTGAGTTCCAGTCAAATACACGCTGTCATTAGAACACCTCACAGTCCTTAAGAATGTCTCTAATACCTGTACTACTTTTCCAATTCACAACATTTCATCGTTTACAATAAAGCTTATTTACAAACATGATGGTTTACTCATAAGACGAGGTTCTTAAATCAAGCCTCCTCATAAAATAGTCCCAGAGGTTGTATAAAAGGAAAAGAGTGTAATGCTCCAGTAATTATCACTTTTTTGAGCGAAATAGTTAAATAATTTTTTTTTCTGGAATAGTGTCACACATTAATTGCTATCATTCTAAAATTAAGCATTTAAGCTTAGCCAACGTTATCCCATTTTCCTTCAATGGGCTTAGGAAATGAAGGAAATATAATTGGAACATGGATAATTCTTTCCCTCATTCAAATTCTGCTTTAAATTTCTTGTTTTCGTATAACATCGATTATAAGCTGGTAACGCAGTTTATATCATTTTAAATTTTAGCCTTTTTTTAAAAAGTCAGTTTTTAATTTCTCTTTGAGAGACGAGTTCTCAACAACAAATAATTTGAAGCAAAAGCTTAGAATTCTCAAGTGGTTTGATTGCGAATCAGAGTTCCCACACGTGCTTTATTTATGAGCCATTTTGAAAGCCGAAGAGGTTTCACGATGCATCTACGAACAAGAAAATAAAAAAAAATAATAAAAAAAAAGGAATTAGTTCGGTATGTATTTATTTATTAAGTCAACTTAAGTCCTTAATAAAAATTATTTAAAATTTCCCCTTATTTACTTCTGTTATACCGATACAATAATTAACTCAATCAAAAGTATAATTATTTCTAAAATTACAGTAATAATGAAACACCCATGAAATGTATACCGCTTAGCAAATTTAAACAATAAAATAGCAGAAAAGCAACAAGATTGTTTGTTACTTGTGCATAATATACCGGTATAAAACGTGATTGCCTTATAAAAAAAACTGCAATTTACTTTTAATTTTGAGTCATTAAACATTTAAAAATATTCACATAATGTGTGTGTGTGGAAAGGTAAGAGGCTAATATTGCTCTGCAAAAGCACAGTGGACATCGTTGAAGGAAGTCCCTCTTAAGCCTAGATGACTGAACTTAAATCAGTTTTACTCTGTATCTAATCATTCGACTCATAGACTTCGAATTAAAAACAAGTCGACCGGTCATTTAAAAAACTACGTAAATCGAACTATCAGAACTTTTCAGGAATCGATAAAAACTATATAATACTCTAGCAAGTGAATTTGCAAGGACTTTTTTTTGGCTGAATATAGTACTTGGATTTCAAATTTATGACAGCTTATTATTTTTTTATTATTTGTGAACAATGATTTTTTTAAAAAAATTTAAAAGATTGTCTCAAAATTAGTTAATATATCACCTAAACATTAATATTTTCATGTTTTTCTATCATTAAGGTATTAATCATGTTCATCGTGATTTCAATTTCTGCAGTTGACCAGTCAATTATGTTTCAATAGAATGACATTCATTTTTTCAAATGCCTGACCTGTAGTCGCTTTAAATAATCTAATTTTTTACTGTTAATTGACGCTTTCGATATATACGCTTTGGTTAATGAAAGTGATACAGAAGTAGAAAGTTTTTTCATCTACATAAATGAGTATTTAACGATTCCATCAATGAACTCCTGCATTACATTGTTTGAACCGGAAGGAATTTAGTTACTTGAGTTAGTTTTATTCAGATTATTTGTCTGTCTTTAAGTGTGCGTTTTCGACAGAAAAAAAAAACAAAAAAAAGAATGTTTGGAAAAAAAAAAAAAAAAAACTGAACTTATCGGCGTTTTGAAATGATTGATTCAAATATATCTTAATATTTCTTTTATTTATTTCAATCAAATTAGCGTAACTTAAGAGATGTATTAGAATATTTCATTTAAAAAAAGTAAAAAAAGTGTTTGCAGATGTCAAAAGTGTGCTCTCCACAAAAGACCTTGTTGCAGTAACATATGCACTTTGTTATTTTGCGCATCTTAGATGACAAGAAGGAGTACAAATTCTGCTTTGATTTGCTATATTTTTAGTTATGTCTTCTTGCGGATTTTTTAATATTCAAAATATCTTCAGTACTCATTTTGATGGAACGTCTCAAACTTATGTACGTTATCAATAAACATTTCTTTGTTTGAGAATGATCACAGCAAATCTCGAAAAGTATACAAGTGTACGGCTGAGTTGATCACCTTCCGATAATTCATTTTACAAATTATGAAGTTTGAGTGAGCGCAACAAAAACATTTCGATTCGCAAAACTGGAAAGGGTGGTAGTTCATTGGACAAATGTTTAGTTGTTTAGGGTTAAATACAATATGAAAACCCTCATAAGATATGAAATGATGTAAAACCACATGTTTTTTTATCACCGTTCTGACCAAGTCACGCATAAAACGGGCACCGTCAATTATTCACATAATCATTTTCGAATAACTAAATATTAAAATTTTCAGCTACCTACACTTAGGGGAGTCATTACTTTGAAAACATTCAAGAACTCGTTGGCCTTTGCCGGAAAGCCCACTTTCCTCCTCCTCCTTAAAGTACGATCAAGAATGTGGCTTTGAATCTAAATAGATCGATTAGCGTAAATGAAATGGTTTTACCCATCAAATAATTGTCATTGGCTGTCATTTGCTTAATGTTATTATACTCTGCATGTGTGGTTTATAATTATGTGTCTCTTTCTTTGTTTTGATTCGAAATAAGTAGGGAGTGGTCTCGTTCGCTGGATTTCACGTCGTAAATGGTATTCTTATTGTTTTCCGTGACACTTCCCAGTTTCGTGAAGAGAAAATAAATTGTTTACATTGGTTGCAAGTTACAATTAATGTTTTTGAACCAGTTTCAGGTTTGGAAAATTTTCAGGGCACATTTTGCACCCCTGGCAAATATCACTTTTGTTGCTTTATTCTTCACGATGAAAGCGTTTAACAAATGGTAAAAAGATTGAAAAAAAGCTGCCAACATGAGAATTTGTGGTAAAACATTTCAAATGTAACAAAAAAAAAGGAGATGTTAGTTAGCTGTGTGAGTGCATTTTTAAAATAATTCGAAATAAAAACCAACGTTTTTATATGGTGGCAAAGTTTATTAAAAAAAATATTAAAATATTAGTTAAAACTGGTCGCAAATATCTAAATATTGCATTGTTAGGCAAATAAGAACGGTTCCCAAAATTTCAGAGCTCTAGCTTGATGGGAAGTTGGTTAAATTAACAATAGACAATTTGATGACACACTGATACACATACATACAGACACACACCAAGTGAAATACATAACAACGTTAAAACTAACTAAAATTAATTAATCCGGTAAATTAAATGGTTGGAATACAGTTTAGTCAAACCACTCTTGGAGACAGGAATTATTTGGCGGTATTTTGCCAAATGTTGCTAAATTGGTCCGCGAAGCGGACTTAAGATTCAGCCAAAAAAAAAAAAAAAAAATCGCCAAGTTTGGCAATTATTCAAATTGCGCCAAGTGATTGGGCTAAACTGCATTATTTAAAAAAATAGGAGTTAAAACTTGTCGCAAACGTTTAAATATTGCATTGTTAGGCGAGTACGAACGATTCCCAAAATTTTAAAGCTGTAGCTTGATGGGAAGTTGGTTAAATTAACGATCGAAAATTTGATGACACACACACGCACACCAAGTGAAATTTAGAAAAACGTTGTAAAAAGCTAAAGTTTCCAAGACTCGTTTTATTGTATAGAAGGATTTTGATTCGATTAAAAAAAAAGAAGAAGAAGAAACAACGCAGATCATTTAATAATGAGTACTTTCAGTATAAATATGATTTAAATGCAGTATTATCCTCTTCTGAGCCTAATTTTTTCAAAATGTTCATATTCAATGTACTTCCAAATACCTCATCAATTTTTCTTCTTTCCGAACTTTATGTTAATTTGCTTGCTTATTTCAAAAATAGAATAAAAAAGCTATACAGTGAAAAAAAAGGATCACATTTAATTTAATTCAATAAACTCCCCTTTTAGAGAAGTCTTCGGAATCTGTAAATGAGTGAAATAGATTGTATGGGAAAGGAATGGAGTGAATGACTGTTGGGTCTTAAAACGAAAAAACCAAATTAGACTATGCTTCTCCAAAGATGTTGTAGGGGAAGGGGGTACAGGATTCTTGGTTGTAAGTACACGGAAAATAATTGAGTTTGTTGGGGGTACATAAGCTGATAAAGGTTGAGAACCGCTACATTATTAAGTTCTCCTCTCACCCGTCAGATCAATATGCAAACATTCAGGAGTAAACACTATTTCAATCTCCTCCTTCAGTTGGGCTTTAGGTTTGTCTTCCAACTGCAGGGTTTTTTTTAATTGAAAGTATAAACTTTAAATGCAGATGACTCCGCAGCAATTGCTCCCAAGTACAAACCGCTTTCTTCATTCCCGAATGCAGGGAGGCGGAGGATAGAACAGCATTCCCTTATCTCCAAAATCGTTTGCAGTAAATCATCCGACCGAGGCGCAAGCGATACGAAAAATAAAAAGAGAGATAAGTATACCGCAGATGGTGACGCAACGAAAACTCCAACACCACGCAGACGATATTCTCCCCCGAATGGAATGTTCCCTCCCTCCCAACCCTTTCTAGGATGCAGACGAGGAATGCCGAGGATCCGGCTGGCACCCGTGATTATCTGTTCGGTCATTAAGAGAGCTGCCTTCCTACTGGCCGCCAGGAGCTGACCCTCGGCGAATGGCTCGCTTGCCCGTGGTAGACCCCCTCTTGATTTATGCAGCGAACAGTAGCAGGAAAGAACCGCGTATGCGGACTTTTTCGCCCCTCTATCCTCTGCTCATGACCTTTAGTCTTTTGAAGCGGGCTGAAAGTCCCATGCATTCTCTCTCCTTCTACCCTTCCCTGATGTTGGCGATTTTTTGCATTTCTTCGAGTTTAAATTGGAATTCAGAAAAACCTCGCTCGTTGACGACCGTACAATGAATTTGTCTGTCCACTCTCATATCAATGACTTTAAAGATTAATTATAAGTGCATAAATCAACAATTCTCAACCTTTTTCAATTCGCGTACACCTACCAATATTCTTCATTGTACCTTCTCCCCCACGCAATTTGTTTCACCTATAACAGATTCCAAAAATTTCTCCGGTAAAAAGGAGCATGTTGTATTAAATAAATGATTTATTTATATTTTTGAAGTCAGCAAAACAAAATCACGCAAAGATTTGAAAGAAGAAAAATTAACGAGATAATTGACTCTGCAATTCAAAATTCATTCAAAACATTTTGAAAAATTAAGAAGACAAATACAATATCAAATCCACACATGCATTTAATTTGCTTCTATATTTATTTTTCATGTATATGAGAAAAAAACGCTCATTCAAAAAGCTTTTAGTAAACAAATCTCAACAAATACGTTATAGCGTTTTTGGAAAGTTCATTGCATTCGTTACATCGATTAGCCCGAAAACTTTCTACATTTACCATTCCGTTATTGAAAAGGTTCTTTAGCTTCAGCAATTATCTGATAGGGGATTCCATAATTTCTTCTTTTTCAAGAAACGGTACTATGTTACTACTGACAATGTTTAATAAAAATCACCATCTATTTTATAAAATTCTATTTAATTCTTTATAAAATTAGTTTGTACTTTTTTTAGTTATGCGGTCGCCATAACCGTTTTCTTTTCCTGCACCCCTTAGAGTACGTGTATCATCGAATGAGAACTGTTGATATAACCATGAATAATTACTTTGATATAAAATCATAAAGTAGACGAAACTATTGTTAGCCAAAGAATGCCAAAATAATAATAAGGGAAGCTAAAAGACAATAAAATATCCCAAATGATTTGAGGATTACGAGACAACGATAGTGACTTCTCAAAAGCTTTAAAAGTCCATTTGATTTTAGCCTTTATTCGTGGCCACGGTAGCCTAGTGGTCATGGTTTAGGGTTAGTAGCCTGCGGTTTTCGTTCAGTCACGGGTTCGATCCTTGGCAGCGAAAGACCCGCCTTTTAGCCGAGGCTGATGCACGTTAAATCTGTCGGGGTCCAAAGTCCTCCGGTCGGCGTAGTGTGGAAGTTAAGAGAGGGGGTGTTTTTCTTAGCCTTCTACACCTTTTAAAAAATACTCATTGCCCCTTTTCTGATTCCCCTTGTTGAAATCAATAATGCAGTTGTGGGTTTTCAGAACTTTAATAAATATTAAAAAATACTTTCGAAAAAGAAAATAGTAACACACAAACTTTTTATTTTTTATTTTCACTCTTTCGAATATATTTTATTTCATGTAATATTTAAAGCAATAATCTAACTTTGAGAAGAAAAGTAGGAAACTCCGTAGGATAAACATTATGGTTTGAATTCCGTGTTGGCTGTTTAGCGTGAGCCTTAAACTTGTCGTGATTTGACCAAACTCATAAATATAAGCTTTATTTTTCGAACCAAAGCATACTCACACATGCAGTACCGCTCCTTGTGGTGCACTGCGCATGCTGCGACTCGTTCATGTACTAGTTTAGAAGGTACTGGAGAAAACAAAGCTGTAATGTACCTGTACCTGCTTTTAATGGGGGCCTTGCTTAAAAGACATTAAAAACTATTTGTTGGAAACATGTGTTTGATGATTTTCAACATTAATCGAGCTTTTCAATAATTTTTTGCGAACATTGATTAGGGGGAGGGGCGGCAGTGGGACCTCAGAACCCCCTTAATTATCTTCAACTCCCTCAGGTGGGTGGTATAGTTGGGAATCAGACTTATATTCTGTGAGATAACTTTTCAAAAAGGAAAAAAAAATTCACCGAATTCCAAAAATGTGTTGATTTTCCTTGAAAAAAGAAAAAGAAAAAGGTTTTAAATTAAATTTTTTGTTTAGTAGGGAATTTATTTTGACCAAGATAAGTTGAAATTTAAAATGTTAAATGAATATTTAAGTGATATTATGGACTCTCAGTACCATTTAAATAATCTAAGTATAAGTTTAATGTCTTAAAGAGTAAGTATGAAATCAATGACACAGAAAAGGCATTAAAATCATCAATATTTCTACTTTTGATAGGTGTTTATTCGTACGGAGTTCATACATTACAGGTAAAAGAATATACCTCCCCCTCAGAGTTATCAAATTTGCAAAAAAAAAAAAAAAAAAAAAAAGCCTCACCCACGTTCACACTCCGAAATTTTGAGAATACCATATTTAATGTTTGAAAGAAAATGTGGAAAACATTTTAAGATGAAAGATATTGAGGTGAAAGATATTGAAGTGACAGCCCAATAGGTGGCGGCTAAGTCCACCGTAAGAGCAGTGGAGAGTCGTAGCATTCGAATCACAAAATCGAGCACAAAAATATTCCGAAATTTCATATTCAAACAATGAGAATTACTAGTATCGAATTCTTGTAACTCATACATAGAACATATTATCAAAAAAAATGTGCCAATCCTTTGAGGGATCACAAATAAAAAAAAAATCACTTGTAGAGGTTTGTCATATCAAAATTTATAGTCAGAAGGCTCTTTCTCCTCTAAGTTAGCATGTTTTCAGGGAAGCAAGTTTTACAAAGGGAAAAGAGTTTCTTCCTGTAAAATTCTTCCTTTTAACTCGTTTTAATGGCTTCATTTTAAGTACGTTTTATCTTTTTCTTCGATAGGTGTCACTTCTGACCGATATATTTCACAGATTTGATGTAAATCAAATTTCTAAATCGGTGCGTATAGAATTTTTACATGACCGGCGTTAAATACGAGCGCATATATCTACCTTTAAAAACATCAAACTCCCACTATAATTTTATTTTACTAAATTCAATTTTTAGTTTTATTTTATGCTACTTTTTAATATTTTTGACAATTATTATTCTTAAATCTCCCTCTCTCACATCACGAGAAAGGCTTTATGTAAACACATAGCGTTAAGACATTTTTTTTTTCAAAAGGAGCACTTCATACATCGTCAGATACGAATCAAAATGACCCCGACCTTTAAAAAAAATTCCTCGTTATGAGAAACTTTGTGAGTTAAGTGAGTCTTTTTTTTTTTAAGTTTTGTATTATTCATTATGCGAATGGCTCATTATCAGATGTGCTCTTTAGGCTAGCCTCCACGTATGCGAGCGCCACAATGACTCGGTTTTCCAATTAGCGAGTGAGTAAATTATCTCTGGCTAAGCTGCGCTAAACACATCAGTTTAAAATATGATACATTTAATTAAAGCCACATTAAAGATCAAAGAATACTGTGTGAAATAAAAATTCAAATACTCTTTAAAAAGTCAATTTTAAATGAAAAAAAAATGCAAACAAGTTTCGGTTGAGATTTCCTGTCTTCAAGTCACTCATGCTGTTACGCTCCCTCTTCGTTATTAACATTATAAGCCATCGAGACATAATAAATAATCACGCAATATAATCCTTAATAAATTGATTCTCATGCCTCAGAATGGACAAGAGTCAAATTGTATTTCAAACGAGGAGCGTTTACTTAATTGCGTCCTGAACCATAGATCATATTGGAAAATTCAAATTATCTTAAGTAGAGTTGCTGGATCATAGTCTAATAAAGTTCTGATGACTGGATCCGAATTCGAAATATATTCTCGCACCTATATTGTGCTCTCATCTAAATCTCTACCTCCTCTATTTCCGTTCATTTCTGTGTCTCTAATACCTCCATTCCCTCTCTATCTGTTCATTTTTCATTCACTGTACTTCATGTAATTTACATAAGCTGTGGACCTTTCTCAATGCGAGGCTCTCAATTCAAATAACATAATATAGTTGCCTAATTGGTTAGTAAAATGGAAAAGGGCGTAAGAACCGTTATGATGTTTAAAACGGATGAATTAAAATAATTATAATGACGAGGATGAATTACCTGACAATCAATTGATATATTGTTAACAAAAAATTACTTTTGAGACGATGTTTCCTTACAACGGTTCTCTCATAAAAGGAAAGAGACATTTACAGAGATTTCATCAGATACCAAGGAAACTTTGACTGTTTGGAAATGATCCGTTATCCTTGGCGACGAATTCGGCAACTTGGCCACTTTGGCGACAGATCGAAGATTCCAGAAAGTGCAGAAATCTTGGCGAAATCTCGACTAGGAAGAAAATTACGGACTTTTGAATTTTCCGTGTGACGTCCGGAACATCTGTTAATACACCAAGAAATTGAGACGGAAGAATCTGTTTTTGGAGACCGATCGGGAAATCGACTGGGAGTGGTGGGCAATGACTGATTATATTTGCCGAGTAACTGCCGGTAGCGAACCGAGAGAATTTGAGGAGAAGCGGTGTGTATCTACTAGCAACTGTCAAAGCCTGCCTTGGAAGTGCAGGGTATTACTATGGAGATTTGTCCATAGCTTGAAATAGTAAGCTGGTGAGCTGAATGTAGTTGATATAACTGTCATTACAAATACTGTTTTTGTTTCTATACTTGTGTCACTAATCTGTACATGAGCTGTGTTTTCTGTTTGTGTTGTTATTGTCCAAGCTCTGCTACCTGTATGTCCTCCTGAATATTTGCGAATAAAGCGTAATTTTTCGTTATCCTCCGAATTGGACTGATTTTCCCTCGTATACACATCCACTCAAGATTTGAAATTTTTGTAACAATATAATGTACGGTGTATGGGACAGAAAGAGAAATAACTTCAGAAGCATCATCGCCGAACAGGAGATGTTTGTGAGTAAGATGAGTTTTTTGATAAAAGGGTTTCAGTGTATACTATTAAAACGGTGTGGAATTTTCTACAGTCCGGATTCTGACTAGATAATCATTGAACTCTGCCAAGATCATAACTACTAAAAGCAAAAATAGAAGAGTAAAAGAGTGAAAGAGAATCAGTTCATATTCGGAAGGCCCCATTTATTTAAGTTCACTAATTTTTTTTTTTTACATTGTTCTGCTGATAGCAAAAGTAGCTTTCATTGAGTTTCGATTTGAAATGAGAATTTCTTGTTCACTTGACTCATTCTGAAGATTTTAAAGAAGTTTATTTTTTCTCTCAGAGAAAAATAAAAAAAAGCACACAGTTTGAATTAATTTGTTACAAAACTCTTTTTCTCTTAATTAAAATAATGTGGAATTATTGTTATCAGTGATTGAATCATGATTATGTACATAATTTGCTAAAACATTGAATAATATATTCTAAGAAATTTGAAAAAGGTTAACAAAAAGTGCCTAAAATTTTTTTTGTTTAATATTGTATCTCAGGAAATCGTATAGTGTTAAACAAATTTATAAATTAATAATAATAATAATAATAATAATAATATATATATATATATATATATCTATATATATATAAGCGAAATACCACTGACTGACTCATCACGATATCTCTAAAACTATACAACCGATTGACTTGAAATTTGGTACAGTTACTCATTTTGCGATGTAGACGCTCACTAAGAACGGATTTTACGGAATTCTAATCCAAAATGTAATTTTCATCCGTTAATCTTTTTTTATCCATTGCTTATGTCATTTTTGGCGACTTTATCGCTAAAAATGAAATGACCGACGCCAAACGGAATAATATTTTTTTTTATATGTATACTGTGTATTGCTAACAATTAAGTTTAATTGGCGAGATTTGCGCGTGCGAAATGGAAAATACCAAATAATTTAAAATTGATGCGCTGATGGAGGATGGATTTATCACCAAATCCACCGCCACCACAATATCTTCCACCGCCAAGTCAAAGCATTTCAATGACCTTGCATTGTGCACTTTAAAAAGCTATACTATGGTAACCCCAGCTAACTTCCGCCCGCTTTGCTCAGCAATAATTTTTTATTGATGTGGAACCTAGATATAAGTTTTAAATTCATGAGAAAAGTATTTTATTATTAATAATGATTGATAAATTGCATTTGCAAATCTAAAAGCAATCTTACGAAGATATTGAAGTTGTCTTTTAGCAAATGAATAATAATGGTATGTTATTCATGTCATTGATAAAAAAAAAATAAGTATGTTAGCTGTCAAAATATTTATTTTGATGTACACATTAACTGTAACCTAATGTAAACATTATGCAAAAGTTTTGTTTTTGTATTTTGGCAATTTTTAGTTTTTGGTTTCTAGGAAATATACGTTTTTGTTTTTTTAAAATGGCTGGATATTTTACTGTTTTCAGAATACAGAATTATTTTTAATGATATGATTTTTTAAGAGCAATTCTGTCTATTCAAATGCAGTTTTAGATATGCTGCTAGCGTAAGAGTTATCCCTTTGTAAAACCCTTTGTAAAAAGGATAACGCAATACGGGTGACTTTTTGCTAAAAATTTTTATTATACTTTATCTTTTTGTAAGTATTTTTTGTTGAATTTTTAAATAATTTGATTTTAAAAATTAATTATATTTTTTAACTTGAAATGTATTTCATTGTAGGTTAATACAAATTGATTTTTCATATTTACTTTTTAGTTATAGTTTTTAATAATGGATGTTGAATATATTTGGATAGATGGAATACCTACTCCTTTCAAAGTTTTTAAAATTCTTGGCGACGGAGCATGTTTATTTTCGTCTCTGTCTTTGCTGATGTTCGGTGACATATCGATGGCGTATAAAATGAGAAATATTATCGTTTCTCACATGTTTAACAACTGGTATCGGTTTAAATGCTACACTCAAATGCTATCTGGCGCTCCTTATAATACTAACGATTTATATTTTACCGAAAGATGTAAACCAAACACGTATGGATCTATTTGCGAAATTATGGCGGTGGCAGAGCTATCAGTTCGAAATGTATCAAGGCGTCTGCCTTATAGCTTCTGTTGGTGAAACAATTCAGAAGAAAAAAAAAGATTACGTTTTACGGGAAACTATAATAGTGGACATTTTGATGTTTATATTGAAATAGTTGGATTGACAAATAGAAGTAAAGTTAATCTTGGTGATGATAATGTGAAACAAAATGAAGAAAATGTGTCATCTTTAGTGTTTCAGCCTCAAGAAAATGTATCTATGCTACTTTCAAAGACTCAATCAATATCTAACACTAATTTATCAAGTTCAAGTGAATCGATTATTAATGATATAATATATCTTCAATTAAATAAAGGTAAAACAAAAGAGGAAAATATTCGCAAATTCAATTAGATATGAACAACTAAGACACGCTGCTGAAAGTATACTCAAAGTCATCTTGAAATACATAGAGAAGCTGCTTCAAAATATACTAAAAGCCATCCTGAAGTACATAGAGCAGCAGTACGAAAATACTTTTCTAATACCCCTGTTCTTCGTGAATCAATCAGGCAGCTGTAATTAAATGCAATGAAAAAAGATCAAAAGTTAAATTAGTGCCTTGGACTTTTAAAGCTTTGGTTTTAAATATATATAACAGATATTGACTATTCAAATGATAAAATTGCCAGTATCGGAAAAAGTTTGTCCTGTTTGAGGTGCCATGCTTTAAAATTGATAGAAGAACCTCCAGGAATGTGCTGCAGTGGTGATCAAGTCCAAATTCCTGCTATTAGATCCTATCCTGAACCTTTGAATAGTCTTCTTAACCATAAGGATCACCTTTCAGAACATTTTCTTTCTATAATTATTTTGAACCACGGTCAAGTGACGAGGACGACAACTGTGCTGGCACCCCCTTCTCCTAACATCCACACCACACCACGGGAAGACTTTGGGTCCCGACAGATTTAACGTGCATCAGCCTCGGCTTCACGGCGGGTCTTTGGCGGCCAAGGATCGAACCCGCGACTGAACGAAAACCGCCGGCAACGAATCCGAAACCTTTCCCACTAGGCTACCTAAAGATTGGTACGTCAATAATGTTGTTGCGTAATTTAAATCCTCTTAAATTATGTAACAGCACCAGACTCAAAGTGAAAACTCTAAAAAAA
>BMAW01068131.1:310113-372429 GCA_019974015.1 Nephila pilipes
TTCCAGTAATTGGATTATCCGTGGATGAGAGAATTTTGGTATCTTTGGAAATGTATCCAGAACAAATTTAAAGCTAAAGCGTCGTGATATCTCTTTACTATTTATTCTCATAAAGAATTATATATATATATATATATATATATATATATATATTTGTGTGTGTGTGTATGTGTTTGTGTTGTTTAGCTACATAGCATAATTATTTTGACTGTTGGCATTTCTTCGCATTATCGTTTGTAATATTAATACACAAGGAGTGTTATTTTTGGAATGTCTTGATTTTTTCTTAAGTTTTTTAGTTTCTGTTTTTTAACCTTTGATTTTATTTATTTATTTATTTTATTTATTTATTTTTTTCTTTCGATTTTGATCTTACAGATTTTTTACTTGTGTGTGTGTGTGTGTGTGTTTGTTTTTTTTTAATTTCTCTTTGTATTTAAATTTTTAAATTTTTTTTTTAGTTTATATTTTTGGTGTTATAACCATTTTTTAGTAATATATTTTATTGATGTTGATAGTTAGACCTATAATTCTAGAATAGTCCAGCTTAATAATCTAAGTCTGCTGCAACATTAAATATGTTATTTTCCATTTCTGTATTTTCAAAAAAAATTTAAGGTTTTTAAGAATTTTCCGGATACTTTTTTTCAAATTTCTTGATATTCTGGACTTTTTTCTCCTACTCTTTTGATTTTTAAATGGCATATATATATATATTTGTAAGAGAGAGAGAGAGAGAGAGAGAGAGAGAGAGAGAGAGAGAGAGAGTGGGAACTTCAAGACTATCTAACAGCGAGACTGGAAAAATAAAAAATTCTCCCGCGAATATTATTCCACAGAGGCAAACTAAAACCTAAGATTACTTTAGGGTGTAAATAAGGTGTCAGATAACCGAGTGGAAAAAATGAGAAGTCCTCTCAGTTGTTTCTGCTATCTGACATTGGGATTCCTTAATCAAAATAAATTTTTCAAAACAAATGGGTTGATCATATATCTATGCGGAATTAAATAATACAACGATGTATTTTTAATAATGGATGATACAGTTCTATGAAACATTCACTCAATGCTGTTGTTTCTTTGGTTTACATAAATGCAAGAAGCATTTTGTATGAAATGCACCCTTCAATCATTTATCGACTGCGGTCGACCTGGTAGCGGTCGAGCTTGCTGTCGGCGTTGTTTCCATTGAATCGTGGGTTCGAGTCCTGCTGCTGCTGAAGACCCGTTGTGTAGCGGAGTTGATGCACTAAAAATTTGTCGGGGTCCTCTGTCCTCTTATTGGTGATGTGTAGAAGTTAGGATAGGGAGTGTCAGCTCAAGTGTCATTCTCGTCGCTTGATCGAGGTTCAAAATGATGAAGAATGTTGTCAATTGCTTTCCTGTTGCTTCGAAATTCAACGTTAATAAAATAATCATTACCAATCTCGCTATCTTATCTAGCTGATACATTTTTGCTCACTTCATTTCTATATATAACAATGCTAATTTGTATAAGTAATGGTTTATTCACAATTTGGAGTTCTCAAATCAAATGACATCATAAAGCCTTCAAGAAGGTTAGTTGAAGAGGGAAATGGGAGAAGACCTGTTACAAACTGATGTCCGGTGTGTATAAAAGTTTTTTCCACTTTTGTTAATGCTTTAAGTTAATGCTAATTCCTCTTTAGCTAATGCTGATGTTTTCTACACCTAATGTTTCCAACAATTTGCAGGAGAGATTGTAAGCAATTTACTTCAGATTGAATCGGACAATCCGTCGTAAATAAGTGATGTATGACCAAGAAACTGAAAAAAATTCCCCTCCAGTTATTTTTATTTGCGAAGGGAAAAAAATTATCATTAATAAATAACAATTCAGAAAGTTTAAGGAGTCTTAAAGTGATGCTGTAAATGTGTCCAATAGGTTTACGAGTTGATAGACCTAATCTTTAAATTTTGAATAGTCTCCGATATACATTTCACATTGCTTTCGATAATCTCTAATCAGTCAATTACTTTCCAAAATCAGTCAATTACTTCTCTATATTTCATTAAGATTAATGCAAATATTCTATTTATTTTAAGGGGGAGGGCTCCAGCACGTTCTCTGGAACCACCCCTCTTACTTTGCCTTGAACGTCTGCACGATTTTGGTGGGATTTTTTACCTTTTCCGCACTTTCTCTGCACGGATCTGTTTCCTTCAATGAGGCCACGTAACAAGAATATATATATTTTTTTCTTTCTGTGCACATTCTTCAAAATCGTGTGAATGAAAGTTTCAAGCAAACAAACAAACGAAAAAGTTACATTCATGCTCATTCAGTTTGCGCTTACATTTTATTTTACAGTCAACTCCCCTTTAGTGAGCCACTGAGGACCCAATAAAAAGTTCACTGTAACCGAAGGTTTGCTATATTCAATTTTCTTAAATATAACAAATAGTGATCAGACAGTGACTTTTCGAAACATTGGAAACAGTAGATTCTGACAAGGTAATTTCCTCGCATTCCCCCGACTGATTGGTTTCATCTTCAAGACGTTTGATTATTTTTATTTAATTCTTAACAGCGAACACTTTTCTTTTTATAGAATTCTATAGTTTTACCAATCTTTTCAGAGAGGAAAATGTCTGAGATTCATTGAAATGGGAAAACGTTTGTTATGACCGAAGCGTTCGTATAACAAGGAAATAGAAAGGAGGGTTACATCAAACGACGCTTCTATGGTCCAATCCACTAATGTTCTGATTTCTCAAGAGATGGTTTGAAAAATAGGTTCTGAGAAGTAGTCAACGGATTCTTAGAAAGGCGAGGTGGTGGAGAGTGAGGAAAGTGGAATACTGTTTATCGGGTAGAGGGCCAGTGGTTCATTAATAGAAACGGCGCGGTGGGTGAATCAAATGGATTTGAATAGGATGCTTGAATTGTCTTTTGGGATCCTAATTCAAAATTAATTTGTAAAATAAATTTTGAAAAGCGGGATATAAAATCTCAGGGAGAAAAATTTCAGTTAATTATTGACGGTCTTTCATTTTTTCTCGGGAATTACAAAAATAATATTATTTAAATAGAAGTTCAGTTGAAATCTGTGAAATAGTTCACTGTAACAGAAAGTTCACTGAATCTCGGTTTCACTACAGCTAGGTTCCACTGCATTTAATATTCTTACGAAGAAGAAAAAGCATTATAGCATCAGTACGTAAAATATCGGAAGATTCTGTACTTATGTTCTGAATCTGAATCTTTGGATACAGGATTCTGAAAATTTATTCCAACACTTTCATTTCTGTTGGTCACAGGCATATTCCACTAAAGGAGAAAATAATAACTAATTTGGGGAAAATATTAAATTTGGCTCAAGATTTTAACAACTGCGACAACTGTTGAAGTACACCACAGGCTTTCATTTTTTTTCCCCCTATCGCTCCCTTCTAGGGATTTTTTTTTTTTTTTTTTTTTTTCATCAGCTCCTTTTCAAAAAAAGAGAGAAAGGAACACCGACTTCCGTTCTTGAAATCAATAACTCATACAACCTATAGTTTTCCAACTTTTGTTAGACAACACTGATTCGATCAATTATATGCTAAAAAACAAGAACAGTACAGGTCAAAGGTTCATGCCCTAGTCAAAAAGGCATGGGAACAAAGATATAATGTATCAAATCTACTTTTAATACCAAATTATCTGGTTCAAAAGACATTTAAAACTATTTATCAACAATGTGTTCAGTTGCTTTTAATAATAATCAAGCTGTTCAGCGCGTTTCGGTGAATATTGCCCATCAGTTCGCAAATGGTCCTCTACATTTGCCATGAACGAAACACGCCTCCTTAAATCTGTCCAACACCCACCCCTTTACAGCCCTCTTATTGCGTAATACATTTCTTGTACTTCAGATTAAAGACCGCATTTTGAGCACTGATTGGGAAATTTCGGGGAAAAGTCTGGTTCACGTTTATATTTGTAGATCTAAATGTGGATTTAAGACCGCTTTCTGTACTTTAAAAACAAAAGGCTCTATTCTTTTTTTTTAACTATAAAAGAAAGGAAATGGTTATCATAAGCAGGACAAACCATATTTAAGCCACATTCTTTAATAATAACTAAGGAGAGATAAGTACACATTTATACTGATCATACAAGTAAAGCGTAATTCATGTATTAGATGAACAGGATTTTGGTTCGTACCTGCGAATTGTTCAAAACTCATTTGTTGAAAAAAAAATGGGGATAATGCGGTACAATAACTGGTAATACATAACCATCGGAATTTATTCATGTAATATTTTAGGTAAAAGGACCATATTAATAGGTTTTCAAAACCCATTGCAACTAAATGTATCAATATCAAAACAAATAGAATTAAAGAAGCTAAACACTGTTACAAGATTAGAATTACAATTGAAAATCCTTAGACATTAAAATACAAAAAAATATTCAAACACGTAATATTAGAATCCAAAACAAATCCTTGATGTCTAAAGAAGGAAAAAAAAAGACTAGGACTACATTTTTGCTGAATACTAAACTCGAAAAAAGAACATTCCCAAAAATAAAAAGGTCGCCTAAATCATCAACTTGTTGCATTAAGCATAAGTTTATATAATGGTGGATTTCCGAGATAGTTGTATCTGGTTAATGCACCGCAAAAATGGGTGCAATGACGCAATTAACGTTTGGGTAGTTAAAATTTATTTTCTCTTTGAGTAAGTGAATGTAATGTGTGTGAACACAAGGAAACTAAATCAAACCACACCTCTTTCTGAATAATTATTTTCCGTTTAATTCCTGTCGTTGCTTTACATTGTTCTGGTGCTTTGTTATTCTAGTTTTTTTTTGAAAAAAATACAAATACAGATATTCGTGTTTTACCTCTAAAGACTTTCTCTAATCTATTTTCATAATTGTTTAATGAAATATTGTTTAGCGCTATCAGTCTTCTCATTCGACAGTCTTAAACAAACTAAAATTCTAATCAAAAAGAAAGAAAAGCAGATTATTATTCAAAACATCAGGATGACATCTGAATTAAATGTGTTTTACATTGTATAACCTTTACATAATAGCAATGTTTTTATATTTATTTCAATTCAATTGCGAAAAAGTTTTTTTAAAAAAAGTTTCGAAATTTATGTCCTTATTGTTCTGATTGTTTTTCTTCCTTTGTAAGATGTATATAAATATTTTGAGTTAATTATCACTTATACAATAATAAATTTTATTTTTTTTTATTTATCGGAATTTAATTATATTATGCATAAGTTTATGATTTCATCGCAGTTGATATAAATTACTTGATATTGCTATCGTGTCCATGGCAAATGAAGATTACACTTTAGATTGTCTTGAAGTCTTGAACTACTGGAATTATCAAATCCCCTTAAGTCTGCAAAGAAATAAATAAAGAATAAAGAAATAAATGTGCGAAGCAATGTCGACTTTAAATAGTGTACTGTATTGTAGACCTATTTATAAAGACGACGGTGTTTTCTGGATATCACATTTATTTCGACAAACATTTTAATACAATTTTTTTTTTGTACAAGAACAATTTTTCAACGTTCGTTTTACATTTCAAAACGAAAAACTCCCACCATTTTTTTAATTACCAGTAACATTTTTTTAAACCAAAATATGACGCTAATGACCATACATTTTTATTTTTTTCAATCAACTTTAAATATTTAAATATTATAGCTTATTAAAGAATATTGCTAAATTATTTTTCAATCACTTTAAGTTTAAATAATTTTCTTTTAAATATTGAATACATCACAATAGGTTTGGTAAAATTGTGAAGGGTTCTCGCACCTATTCTCCTTTCAACTTACTTTTTTGGACTACTTTATGACGTTATTTGAAATGAGCACGTCGCCTTTTGAAAACACCGTGACTTTTGCAAATCGGCATTATAGTGAATAGTATATGATGAGATAGAGAGAATAGAAGTATTAAAGTGCTGAGAGAAGATTGAAAGTTTGAAAGATTGTATTGCATATGATATTAGCTCAAGAAAATTAAGGAATCATTGGATAACCAATGTTTGACTCGGACTTAGTTCATAAATATTATTCCTGACTCTAATCCAGCATGGGCTTTACTGAAATGAGTGGAATTTTCAATTGTAATATTCGGTTTCTGGCGCGAGTTTGTTTCTGCTCCCCACTCATAACACAAACATTTACTTTCGATAATTATTATGCAAAATAAACCTAGCTTAAAGATTTGCCTGTCTGTCTATTGCCTGATTACAAAGAGAGTTTCAATGTTTGATGGATCAGTGATGGACCTAAAGTTATCGAATCCAGGGATGGAGATCATCCCGATCCCAACTTATTCCTCCTTATTGGAATGATCACTATACAAAATGTATATATATATATATATATATATACGTGTGTGTGTGTGTGTGTGTGTGAATCTATAAGATAAAGCAATGAAATTATTCTTAAAATACATAAAAATAAGAGAGCAATTAAAATCCAAAATCAACAAAAGAAAACATGAATAGAACTATGTAAAATAGGTCAATAAAAATTGAATCAAATTTGAAACTAAATGAATAATTTGAATAGCCAACAAAACATGCCCATTCAGACGGGGGGACTAAATTGTGGGGTTAAACATAGTAATTATTTACAGTTAATATATATATATATAATTTCCTACCTTATCTTAATATTTTAACAGTCATAGTAACTCGTTCGTCGTTTCTAATTTATATAATCACGCAATTTCCAAAAAGACTTATATCCGCATTCCCCACACTCTGATCTAATAGGGATATTCCCTACCTGATTCCTTTTAAAACACCTAAAGATCCTTACATATATTACCATGTGTAATCTGTATAATCTTTAATTTAACTTCCCTGTAGAAACAAACAGGAAGAAATAAAAACTGACACTTCTTTATATATATATATATATACATATATTCTATATATTCACTTTCACTCCTAGTATTAGGTAAGAAGTGACAATTTTTTCCCCTGTTTGTTTCTACAAGGAAGTTAAATTAAGGATTATACAGATTCTTAATTTAAGACAAAAAATTTTAAGGTTAAAGAAAAAAACATTTCACATACAGCAGACAAATTTTTCAGCTGCTTCATTATCAATGGAAAGCCAAACTTTAAAATGTTACTTGATTCATTGTAGATCGAAGATAGTTTTTAATCAGCATCAATTTTGAAAATTTCTCTCGTAAGAAGCAGTTGAAACACAAATTCTCAAAAAAAATCTCTAGTGCCAAACTTTTAAACATAAACGCGACACATTTATGTGGAATAATTCTCTCAAAATACAAAATCCTGTTTTTATATTATTACATATTTAAAAACTTTAAGTTTTTTTGGAGCCCTCTTCTATATTAGAGTCCAAGACGGTCCGCATCCCCAACACGCTCTTCGGTATGCTTCTGGTCATAATTAGAAAAGTGAAGATGTCACAAAAAAATTGTCTAGCTATAAATATGTACTGGTGTCAGTGGAAAATTGCTTACTCCACTGAAAAAAAAACATTTATGTTTAACTCACTCTCACTGATATGTGTATGTTTAACTTTTATATATCATGAATATAATAACTAATCCAGAGTCAAGTGCTTTAGGGCTGACATTCTGTTAAATAGGATTACAGCATCCGGGCAAATTTCATAATTGACGTGGGTTCTTGTGTTGTCATATAAATCATTTCCAGAGATAATTCATTATTTTCAATGACTCTCCACATTTTCAATGAAAACCAAACATCCGTAAATTCTTCTTAGACTTGTGAATGGACTATTTACGCATGCGCATAATCGACCCTGTTACCCTTGAGTATATTGTATTGAATATTAAAAACGATTTAATGCAATTCACATTCGCCCCCTCTCTCGGGTGGAGCCGTGACCGAAATTATACTTTAATATTTTAACGGCTCATAATGCTTGAAAAGAACGCTCTTTTTGAAACAATTATCGTTCGTGACATTCGAGTTGCACGCGATGCTTTTATTACTTTCGTAGTTTGTCCTTCGTAAACCCGGAAAACACGAGGCGAGTTGCTCACCACCGATTTTTCTTCTAATGATTTACATGTGTTTCACCCAGCATCAAAAAAATGTTCGCTCTTACAAGATGGTGAAACTAATTCAATTAAATTTTTTCGTATGTGAAGTTCTTAGTAAATTTTAATTTCTATGGATTGTTCTCTCTGCTTATAAATGTTTGTAAATTACATTAAAGAAACGCCTTCTGAATAACATATTCAGTCCAAATAGACTGCAGAAGTTATTCGTAAAATAATCCAAAAGCTGTTTTTCGCATCACTGAAGCTACTTTTGTAACTATCCATTTGCATTACAAAAGGTAGAATGCTAGGATATAATAAGCAGTAAGAGAGAGAAAAAAAAAAAACTGATACTCATTTTATAATTTTTTGATCCAGAAATTAATGCATTTGAATCAGGCTACAGCTATCACGTTATAAAATATTAAATATGGCTTACAAAAGATTGTTTTCGGACTTTATAAAAATTGTATAATGAAAAAAAAAAAAAAAAAATCAGGTACATATAATAGTTAAATTAAAATTATCCTAAAAGAATACTTAAACAAGACATTCTACAGAAAGAACATGGAAATCAACAGTAAAACGAAAAAAACCGAATGAAGTGAAATTTGATGTTTCACTTAAGAAATTTTAATTGAATGTATTGGGATGTATTAACTTTAATTTTCTCCAAAATACAGTGTATGTATCGAAAATGATTTAAAATTGTCGCATGGGATAATATATATATATATTATATATTATGTCACTAATAGCCAGTCAATTAATTCTAGTACAGAAAAAACAAATGAAATCAGCTTTTAAAAAAGTGTGATGAATTCATTTCTAGAAAAGTAATTTGCAAATGTCTTTTAATTAACAGCTATTCAAATAGGCCCATTAGATAAGTTTTAATTACACTAATCTAAAGTAAAAAGGACATATTATTTTACGACTGTACGTAAATAAAGTAATATTACCATTATTTGAAGTGTTGGTTGTAAGAAGTCGCATTTAGTTTAGACAATTAATTGCAAAGAATATTAAAAACGAATAAAGCTGAAATGCTTCTGAAAATGTATCCCTTTTTCATCTCGCTATACATATAGCGAGTCCCAATTTGTTATGAAATAAAAATTATAGTAGAGCTATTAACTGAATCATAAGTCTCATTGATAAGTTGTTGGAAACTCGGACTAGATCCATATTAAAACATGATTCGATAGCGAGTCGTCATGGTAGCGAGCTGGAAGGTGGTGATGTTCCAGACGAGCCTTGATTTTACTAAAGATCTGCTGGGTAGAAGGCTGATGCACGCTAAACAGGTGGAGATTAAGGGAGAAAGTTGAGGTTTATGGTGTATGAGCCAAATCTGAATATGTTGACTATGATGGTTGTTTGTGATCTAGATGTTAAAAAATGTGAGTATTCCTGGGTGCTTCAGCCTTGTTACCCAAAAACAGAAAAAAACATGGAAAAGAAAACGATCACTAGAGTTCCTCTAAATCATGATGTCTGAACAAACCTAAAGAAGAGAAGCCTCTCAGGGGCCCTGCCAAAGTTAAAAGTGCCAACATTAGAGGGATGTGGGTATTGGATAAGGTGGAAGTCAACTGAATTTACATCCTCGTCACTTGACCGAGGTTCAAAATTACAAAGCAAGTCTTCAATAACCCTCAGTCAACCAATAGCAATCAATCAACTTATCTAAAACACAGAGCTGATGCTTGATTGTTTCGTATGATCCAGAGTTTGAATTATCAATATCATCGAATGAAATACGGGGATAATAGCCTTTGTTGTCCCACATTTCTAAGAAATCAATCAAGCAATTGTACGAAAAAAAGACCAATTGGGCATTTGGTCTCCCTATTGCAGTGCTTTGGATGTCTGGATAGCAAGTTGTCATAATTTGGTTATGATTCGTACTCTGGAGAGATCCTTTGTCGTATTTTGATGCAAATCCAGGTTCCCGTCGTTAGAGAAAGGAAACTAGATTCTGAGCCTTTTCATGTGGCTTATTGTGGGAAATTAGGAAAGTGAGTGCAGTTCCGATTTCGTTTAGCCATTTAATCTCGCTTCATAATTACGTTCATCTTCGGTTATCTCCGGATTAGCTCTAAAGTGCACTTTAACTCGAACTAATAACATTCAGAAAACAAAGACGGTACTTGAGATGGCAGCTCGCCCGAAAATTTGCATGGTATGAAACATGAGGATTTCGAATCTCTCATTTTAATTTGAAACTTCCCGATGGTTATTGATAGAATAAAGGTTTTCGAATCTGTGACACTCAAGCCAGAAACTCCCACCTCTGCCAATCAAGTTACCAAGGTTCTCGAGCCGAAGAAATTTAGAATGCACGATATTTTTAAAACAAATACCAAAATTTGATATGTGGTAATTAATACATATTCAGATCTTAATATCATTCACAAATAGTCAAAGTCAAGCTTCGAAACTAAATACAGTTATCACCCTCAATTTTTACCCCAAAATGCATTCTTTTTTTTTTTTTTTGGTCCTTGTAAATCCAAATTAAGTGTTTGAAGTATTCTAACGCATCTGTAAGGAACAGATAAACCAGAAAAAGCCAAGTGTTATTTTTCTGAGTGATTTATTCTCGTTTCCCTTTTCTATAAATTTTATATACATCATCTACAAAACGGCTCAGAGTCTTATAAGTAGACAGCCCCCTTGTAACAAGTTTAACTATATAGTATAAAATTTAAAGAAAAAATAGTTACCTTGTTTTTTTAAAAAAAAAACAACAACGAAAAATAGTACTCCTTGCTAATATAAAAACTACCAATAAAATAAACGACCCTCTTTAAAGTTTTCTAAATATTTCGCGCACGCTGGTGTAGTGTCGCACAAGTCCTCTGGTTGCGCCCACAGTGTGCATGAGTACAAATTTATTTATAATAAAAAAAAATCTGCAGAATATTTAGACATAAAAAATAATAAATGCAACATATAAAATCTGCAAAAAACATATTAGTTACTCTGTCAATTTAACATGATCTAGAGAAAAAAACTTTGAAATAAGAAAAAGAATTAAATTTGTAGTGGGAGTCGCACTTGGTTCTATGAAGAGCTCTGAGAACCCCACATACACGCATATGTATATATATATATGGGGGGGGGCGTGTGTAGCCTGTTCAAGATGACATATAAAAGATTGTATCATAAAAAAAATTAAATGTACTTGTAAAGAAAATTCTAAAAATATAAGATGAGATTTGTTTACCATAGGAAAAAAGTTGTAAATAAATTTCACTATGTTCCAGAATGAAGCTTATGTGGTACTCGACAATCGATACTTCTAAAAATACTTCTTCTTCTAGATTCTAGAGTTGGGAACATATTCCCTGTCACAAGGGTGGGTGAAGGGAAAAAAATATCAGTGATTATGCCATAATATATTTCTGATACATGGAATTTATTGAGCATGTAACATAGGTGTTAGGGTATTGTATTCTAAATAACAATGCATAAAGTGTTTTGCATAAGAAATGAAAACGTAAATTATACTTGTCGGAGAACACGCATAAGAAATAAAAGTAGCTTTCACTCATTAAATTTATTGAACTATAATAGATAGTTTATCACCCGAATTTTACATTCATAATAAAATGAGGATAGCTGGAGAATAATGTTGTCAAAGTAATTATAGTTTTTTTAAAAAAAAAATATGTCAGGAGTGTGTGTTAGTCTTACTCTTCATAACCATTCTATTCAGAATATTTCTTGAGCAAAAAAAATCAAATCTTTGATGTTCGATATCCATGTGCTTATTGTTCAGCTTCTAGTATTGTTGAGAATAATAATAATGGCGATGACACCTAAAATTGTAATCATCTTCAATGAACATAATTTTAAAATTCACCTTTATAATCTCCCGCAAACCATTCTTTTCAAATAGCTTTGTTCACGGGGAAAAAAAGAAAGAACGAAAGAAAAATCAGACGATTTTTACTTTTGTTTGAACCCAACTTCCATAATTGCACGTGTGGTTACAGGCATGCAGAGCCAACGCTTTAACTACCTTCTGCCCCCCTCCCTCTCCAACTCAATCACGTGATTAATGAACAAAAATTCGGAATTCTATTTGGAAAGAGACAATAGTGGAATAATAATAAATGGTGAACCCTTTCTCGACCCCAAAGCTGCACTTCGCATAAGGGTGGAACCCAGCAAACGATTTTCCCAAGCCACTGATTATACTCCTGCCTATATCCTGAAACAGAGTGCTACCTCCCCCCCTTCCTCCCGCCTATAGAATGTTCTATCTATCATTCAAGTCGCCAAGCAATGCACTCTAATTTACCGAGCACTCATGGTATGCGCTGCTGCTACCACCAACAGATTAACTCGCACTCACCTCCCTCCCTCCATTACGCAATACTCGGTAAACTAGGCGTGGCTTGATTGAAAGATAAAACCCGGTACGCTTCGATCGAGACGCGCCCACATAGCCAGTGACTCCGCCTACCAAAACTTCCATTGGCGGATGAACCGGCGTCCAAACCCGCCCATTAGAGCTTCGTATCTTCCAATCACGTACGTACGTGGAGTTCAAAGAGCCCGGGCGAACATCCGGGTTCCGATCCCCGGGCAAAGGAATGACGTCAGAATATCTGGGCTCGCAACGGTTTTCGATTAGGTGCTTCTTTTGTGTGGATGATTTAAAACAAAGAAGTTTTGGAATCGTGGAGTAAGTTTACAAAAAAAAAAAAAAAAAAAAAAAAAATTGAATTTAAGTAGAATTAAAAGAAAATCGATAATAAATTTTATTGAAATGTTTCGCAGTCCGTAAAATAAAAAAAAAATGCTAAGTAATAGGTTACAACTGTAGTTCTATTATTTAAGTACTTCAATCGTTCAGTTATTTATATTATTATCGTTACACTTATTATTTATTCCGGTTCTTCAAATACGGTAGAGATGTTCATTTGAGGATTAGAATTATACTAAAAAGGTTAGAGCCACTTCCAATTAACCTGATATATATATATATATATATATATATATATATATATATATATATATAACAAAAGAGAAATTAAGAATAAGAATAAAAAAGTAACTCATTATCAAATTTTACATTTAATTTCCATTCGTTTTTACAAATCAATGCAACATTTAAAAAATTATTTGCTTGAAAAATTAAATTTCATTTAAGAATTTTTAAAAAGTAATGATGATAAATAAAATGATTGAATAAATTTTTTTGGTATTATCATATCATAAATATCATTTTTCTTTTCTACATATCTTTCTTCATGGAATAAAATAACTGTCAAGAGTATTAAAAATTAAAAATATTTCGAATGTTTGTATGTTTGTTAAAATTTCATTCTCTGCGGTTGGAAATTTTGTACTTTTGTTGAAGTTTCTTTCATTGCATTTGGAAGTTTGGTATTGTATGAATAAAGTTATGAGTTAATTTGAGTTACAGGCTTTTGGTGACATTTGTGCATATTTTTCTTGTGGAAAAATATGAGAAACGATTTTTATGATTTGGTTCAGAAAATGGACTCAGACATCTTAAATATTATTAACTACAGAAATAATAAAACTGAAATATAAACTGAACATTTTATTTTTGTAAAAACTTAATTAGAATTAAGAGATCAGCAGCTTTGTGAATGATAGAAGCATTTTATCAATTTTAATTTTTTCCATAAAGATCTTCCTGTCCAGCTTATCATTTCTTCTAAGAAAATGGGTGTGTGCACATTTTAAATTTTATACTTAATTTCAAAATTTTCTAAATATTCAGATGGCACAGTGATCTATCTGCTAATGGAAAACATACATTCCGATTTATTACTTGTTTAAGACAGAGTTTAATTGATGGATAATTTATTAACATCGGTCTCTCTCTCTCTCTCTTGGAAGCAACATGAGAGCTATTGGTGATGGACCTCTTCAAGTGACGAGGACGACATCTGAGCTAGCACCTTATTCTCTTAGCTTCCACACCCTCTCAACGCGAGGACATCGAGCCCGAACATAAAAACCTGCATCAACTCCACTACACTACGGACCTTTAATGGCACCTAAATTCGAACTCACGACATTATACAATAAAGGGCTGTTTCTTTCTAAATAAAATTTTGTAAAAATCGTCTAATTTTTTCGGAAATTGCAAACTTGATTGTAGAAACTTGATTATATATCTTTGTTTTATATACCGTTCAAATACTTCTAATTAATTTGTAACTCTAAGTTGAAGTGTAGTTTTGATATTAACACACTTCCATATTCGATGGGAGAAAGTATTTTTGAAATTTGTCTCCTTTAGCTTTTTCGAGTTGTTCGCCTATTCGCTTGTGTAAAACGTGTAATGATTCAATCCGTTTAATACATGTAGAGAGAACATTACAATAGAAACTTTCTCGACTTGTAAAGTTCAACTTTAGTCTTAAAATAACAAAATATTATTTTTCTTACATTCATTTCAAGCAAAAAATTAAATCAAGTATAGTTCTACTTTGCTTCATGAACAAATTGCTGAACGAACAAGATTTTTAGACAAATTTTTCTTTGTTTCACAAACATTGTTCTTAGAAAACTAAAATGAGCTTTCTCTACCACGTCTTAAAGCTCCCTTCGACATACTACAGCGAATTTCAAAAACGTAACGTGGAATTTATAGCTCATCATGTAATTTCCTAGTTTTCTTCTCAAATCCATATTGCTTGGAATCAAATGAATAAGAAAGAATGTAAAGGAGAAAAAAAAAAAAGAAACGTTTTATTGTGTTACTCCTCTTCTTTATTGATTCTAGTAAATATCTTGAAATATTTATAAGATATACAAAAAATTAACAACCCGAGCACCGAAATTATCGTAAAAATACTTTCAATAATTGGAAAAATATAGTAAAAACTCAAAAAATTTCTTTTTTCATGCTCTTCCAAATGCACATTCATTAAAATTTTAAAGTTAATTTTTATGCGTGTCATTAAGAAAGATGGAAAAAAGAATTCTAGAATTGCTTAGAGTTAGGAGGATAACAGACTCTCCTTCTAAGTACTTGTAGTCTTCTGCTTTTCAACCGCTTATACCAGGAATTGTCCTCTACAGAATTCAAATGTAGTAGTGAAGATTTATCATGCGTTTGGTTGATTAATTATTCTTAGTAGCGACGTACTTATAAGCATACAAGGGATACTGATGACGGACCTCATTGTTTTTAGCCTCGATCAAGTGACGAGGTTGTCACTTGAGCTGACGCCACCCTCTCCAAACTTACGCACTACTCTGATGGGAGGACTTGGAGCCTCAACACATTTAATGTTCTCCAGCCTCACTACACGGGGGTATTAAGCGGCATCTTTACTCAAACTAACGACTAGACAAAACAGTACCGTCCGTGAGTTCACGATCATGACCTCTAAGCCACCACATCCACTTATGCGTTATTTTATTTATTTATTTTTGTGAGTGTTAATCAGTTGTCTAAAATAAAGACTGTTTTAATTTATTTCTTTTTCACTAAACCTATACAAACAAGGTAAAAATAAATAGGAGCTCTTAGGTTTGATCGAATTAATTGCATTTTCATTTCATTATTCGCATTTAAATTAATGGAAAAAATTGCTTCGGTTCGTGAATGTTTTGGATTGCGAACTGAGTCACGGAACGAATTAAGTTCGCGAACCGTTGTATGAGTGTATACATTAATGGAAATTTAAGAACTTTTCTGCAAACTGACATGACTCGTTCGATGCTTCTTTAAGTCACGAACTGCAGAACTTATAACAGCAAATTTTCCACCTCTAGCTTAAGAAAAGAATCTTCATTGACATTTATTCGATGCAAGTAATTTTACACAAATTGCTTACATTCTTTCCCATTGGAATGTAAGAAAAAAAAAATGCTGAGCTATTATGTCTGTTCTGCTCTCTTCGAATTAATATATGAATATCATGAAGTTTAATTGTTTTCTATTTGGGAAGAAAAGAATTCTTTACTCTCAAAAACCATTGATTTTCCTTGATGCACCGTTTTTTGCTCAACAGTATACAAAACAATACAAATGCTACTTCAAAAGTTTATTGAGTAATTTTCCATTTTCTAATAAGTCATGTTTATTAGAAATTTACGTTAACTACCTCAAAGCATTTTTATTCCTGCTTGATTTTCCTCTTTCGCATTTTTGAACTCGCCTGTTTGTAAATTTCTTTACGATACTTGATTCAACTGAAATATATCCTTAGGAATTCAGTTAAATGAGGGGGGGGGAGGGATAAAGAAAGTAGGGAAAAAAGAGAGTATCTCCATTATTTAAAAAAATATATATAACGCAAAATAAAATAGCAGTAATGCAGTTAAAAGAAACTTAAAAAATATTTTTTTTTTCAATCTAGCTACTATTTTACTTTTTACTACAGTAGAACTTGTGTTATTCTTATTAGCAAGAATTATTTTATTACTGCTATTTTTTTTATATCGTTTCTATTTTAGATTTGCCAACTCAAAATTTCATCTTGTCTCACGTGAATTGTAGCTTTTATAACGAGCGAACAGGAATCATTTATAAATAAAGTAACTTTTGAACAATAAGTGATTTTTTGAAAAGAACAACAACAAAACTTTGTAGTCGCCATTAACAACTAGTTTTTTTTAATGTTTTAATATTTTCAGTTTTAAAAAAAAACCTATTTTCATTAAGTTCGCAAATTAAATTGAGAAGCCGGTGCTTTAACTTACTTCTGAGAATTTATTGCACACTTGCACTAATTTTGATACATGCTCATTATCCTCATTAATTTACTTTTTATTAGTTTCGTTCACATTCATTTCACGTTTGATACACTTAGTTTGACCTTTCAAGTATGCAGCTTCAAACTCATTACTTCACCCCAAAAGTATAGATTTTCCTACATTTACTGTTTTTATAATAAGTTAACAATCTGAAAAGTCATGTTATAAAGATTTTTCTACCAAATTATTATTTTTTTTAAAAAAGGATGAACAATTTCAATGAGTGATGAATTGCTTTATTTAATTAACAACTGCAGGATTTGGGCGCCGCATTTTTTAAAGTTTGGATTCTCATTAACAAGTATAACTTCAGAAAGAGCCCACCGAGTCACAAAAGGGTTTTTGATGCTTGATTTTAACTGTAGTCTTGTAGCCACTCTCATGAGCGCCATGGTTGGTGAAATTCAAAGTCGTGGGTTCGAATCTTGATTTCACTAAAATCCATCGTGTGGTATAGCTCGTTAAATGAAACTGTGCCTCACAGTTATCATATGTGGCGTAGAGAAAGTATGACGGAAAGAGGGATATGAGCTCAAGTAAAGTCTTCATCAATTGACTATGGTCCGGTATCTCCAGTCCTGGGCCCGTGGGCAGCATTGCACTCGTCGACGATCTTACGTGCGCCCGCTGTTGTGCAATCCTGATATAAATTTTTTTTCAATAAAATGTTCAGTAAAAAACTTTTTATTGCTAGTGAGTAATTAACCCATTGACTCACACAGCCAACTGTCAGCTGGCCACATAATTCAAGTTCATTATTACGTTGCCGACTGTGAAACGGACTGAGAAGCTATAACTTCTTAGAGTTTTCTTCTTTCTATCTCTAAATGGTGACATGTTATGGGCCATTCGAAAGTTTGGAAATAGATCTATTGAATGGGGTATACCACGTTTGATTTATTTAAATGGATCGCGAGTTACAAGGCGACTTCTCCAATTACTTGGAAGTAAAAATGGCATTCCATAAGAAATAGCTCTCTGAGGAGGAACTTGGATTTTTTTTTAAATTCTTCCAGTTTTCTTAAAAATAAATAATAAATATAGGATCGACAAAAAGATCAGGAGTCCCTGATCTGAAGCATAAGATAGTGTCACTATTTTACCGACCATTTATATCAATTTCCCCCTCATTCTCTGTAATTTTTTCTGCGGAATTGTTTAATTTCCCGCCTTCAATGAAGACATATTTTTCCAACTCAAATGTAGATACTGTTTTTCTTCGGATCAATAATATATAGCCTTTCTCTCAAAAAATGTTAGAATTCCTATCATGTTCAAAAATTTTCAGCACTTTGGGTATTTAAATACTTAATGATTTTAAGTTCATGTAAAATGAAAAGTACTATTTACGAAAATATATATCAAAAATCGTTAAAATGATTTTTAATCCTTTTTCTGCAACAGTGATCTTGATTAATAATCCTTTGAAAGAGAAGATTGAGACACGTTTTCATATGATCTGTGAGCATTGGATGAAGAAAGAGCAAACACTTGCAAACAAAAGAAAATTAGAATAAGGAATAAGATTTCAAAAAGTAAATATTTATCAAAAGTTTATATTTCTCATTTCCTTTAGACAGTATTAAATTTTAAATTCATTTCCAATAATTAAGAAGATGGATGAATTCATTTTATTCCGTTAAGTAAATGTTTAAAATGCCTTTCCCATTTGAAATAAGAGTTAAAAAAAGATTTTTTTTTTTCAATCATTAACTCTATTTTCAACATTACATTTAAAAAAATTCATTATTCTTAATATCTAAATGTGATTATTGAAACTAATAGAGAAATTTAGTCTCTAATCCTTAATGATTTTATTAATATAATTATTCGATTATTAACCCTTTTTTTAGGGAAATTTTAAAGCTTTACTATTGATCCTTCTATGAATTACAAGTAGCCCTCGTGTTGATTCTGAGAGTTATGTTAATTTACAATAAATCAATCAAGTGAAGTTAAACATTTACAGCTGGTTTTCCCAAAATGTTGTTATCCTGCAATAATTAAGGCAATCAATATTTAGCTGATTCGAAGAGTTAAGGTTGACAACATATTCATGAATATTGACGAAAAAGTATTGTATTACGTGTGTGAAATGATTAAAAAGGGCATGTTTAATTAGTAAATGCAATGTTCGTTGTACTAGTGAATCCTTATTCGTTGATTATAATTTTTTTATACCAATCAAAAACAGGTTTTACAGTCACACATTTATAAAACCGTATAAATTCGTTATTCTGGAATTAAATCTATGAAATTTGTCTTTCAGATTGTGTTTTCTAACAAAAGAAAGGAATAAACTGTTTTCTTCTCTCTTTCACTCAATCGGTTTTCTTGTCTTATTCAAATTGATTCATTGATTGATTGGATTTATGGGATGTAGAGCAACACAGAGGCTATCATCCCCTTGAAAATGTTCTTTTAATTCAATAGATATATCAAAGAATTCCATCTTCTGCGAAGAAAAAAAAACTTTGAGCACTTATTTATTGGCCACTGCTTTGAAGAAAAACTCTCCGAAAGCTGTTTTATAGGTGGACTTCTCTTACGTGACTTTATTCGAAATATTAATTTGTTAAAAATTAGACACGCAGTGTAATGATTGATTCATTGACTGAATGGTTTTACGGGATAGGGAGCAACAAAACCCATTATCCTCGGACCAAGGATTAATAAGGCTGCATATTCTTTCAGAACTGAATGTCGAGTCAGACATGCAATACTAATTTCATGAAGCTCATGGAAAAAAAAATGAATAATTCTCTTTCGGAAGCAATGATTCCATTACAAAGAGTTTCGAAACGCTAAACAGATTATAACATCTACGTTTATGGCGCTTTTGTGTTGCACATTGAATTCCTTTTCGGACCATTGTTTGGCGCGCTTACAGGCTGTCTTTTAGATTGCAAAACTTTCTTTTCGATTGTGTTCTGTTCTTGAATTGTGATTTAACAAATAAGTTAGTGACGTTGGGATATTCTCAGTTTTCTCTTAACTTTCTTCGGAGATTTTATGATCATTTGAATTGCTCGTAAAATTACAATTTCTTCCAAATCAAAATTAAACGTGATTAGGAAAATTAGATGAAGATAGAAGTGAAGTTAACGGAACTAGAAATAATGATAAATAAATGAAACAAGTTGAAAGGAGATAGAGGATAATGAATAGCTGACAGAGGTTTACAATTTAGATTGAAGCAACTTAATTAGTTTTGTGGATTAAAGAGAATTCTAGGTAAAGTATTAAGCCACGATGTCACTGTTAGTGAGAATTGGTGAATTCCGAACGAGTGAATTAGTAAATTAAGATTTCATATTCGAATCATAATTTAGGATTGTGATGCTGAGACTCAAGAGAAAGAGACATTAGCTATTCTCCATCTATAAGTAATAAAATATTTCGGTTTGTTTTTACATATCTACAATTGGAGTTCTGTAGCTATTGTTAATTTATTCAAATAAGATCTACGATAAGAGTAGAGTAATGAAGGGTAGTCACTACAAGTTCTTTAATTCAAAATGAGTGCTTTATCACCTACACGCCTTACCCCATCGACAACGCCACCACCTGCTACTGGTGCACAAACGTGCTCAGATGTCTATGTTGCTGTTGAAAATGGGGGGGGGGGGACCTTTTTCTTACCATTTTCCCATTCCGGCCTGAAAACACATTTGTATTTTGCTACATGGAAACACTAGCCCTTAATAGCATCAACCTGGGGTATCAAACACATAATTCGAGCCTTTTCACGTCATTATTGGTTAATCATTACCAAAATATTTTCTTTGTAAGTTGCAATTAAGGCGATTCAAATCTGACATTCAAATCTTGAAATAGATAAACTGCTAAAAAAAAAAAAAAAAACAATTCGAGTCAAAGCGCCTTTTAAAAAAAAAAAAATCTACCCCCATCTTTATCCTTACATGAAAACCAGCACTCTAACCGCCCGACTAGCGAGATTTCACAAACAAAATAAGCTAATTACGCAAAGAATCGGTCGAGTCGTGTCTTAGGCCCAAAGCGTTCATCAACCGATAACCCGGACAACGAGCAACGAGGCACGTCGTTGTTCTGCGGGGTGGAAGAAACAGAAGCGAATAATACAGTCTCCTTAAATACTGGGACTTGTCAACACGTGACGCGAAGAGGCTCTGCGCTACCGCGGAACACGACTTTGTCATCAAGCGGCCGCCCATTAATAACCACCGCGCGTGAGCGAAGGAGCGTCGCGCTTCTTCAACGCACGCTCTCTCGAGCGTCACGATTCGAGGCTGGCGAAAGGAAGACGCGTTAATGGGTTGTCGCTACAAATTAAGAGGTTCTTCGTGAATTCATTTGGAAGATGTTTTATGTTACAACTCTCGGTGAATGAGGTATTCAGATGAGTAGTGATAAAGGATGATGTATCGATTCCGAGCCGATAATGCGGGTTGACTGATTTATTGGCGATATCTCTCGAGATTAAGAAATTAATTTTTTTATTATTCGTATCCGAATCTATGACTGGGAGTGTTTTCTTAAAAAAAAAAAAAAAAAAAAAAGAACTTAAATTTATTCAATTGAAGAAAGTGCTTGAAAGGAGGAGAATGAAAGCTCCTTGCTTTATTAGTTTCAACAAGTGTATACAAGCTTTTATGTTACAATTAAGATGATTACATTTTAAGCATTTTTCACGAGTTTGATTGACTGATTGCTTATTAACGTTGCAAGACTTCGGCGTAAGACTTCGTAACTTAGGGCTTGAGTTGCGTAACGAGGACGACACCTGAGTTGGCCCCTCCCTCTCCAAACTCCATAACCACATCAACGGAAGGACTTGGGATTTCAACCAGATTTAATGTGTATCAGTCCCGCTGCATAGTGGATCTTTAATGTGATCAAGACTCGAATCCACGACTCGACGAAATAACCTTTCACTTCCTCCTCTTCGATCTCTCACGGCAGAGAAAGAACGAAATATAATTTTGGAAGACGCTCACATCGCAAACAAAATTTACTTTCACCCGTCTTGCTAAAAAATTTTCTTCCGATTTTGGTTTTTTGATTATATATATTTTTTATTAGACAGATTCAGAAAGAAGATGTCGAAAAATAATGTAAAATTAGTCAACATGATTAGTACAAAAAATAATGAAAGTAGACTTCAAAATTTCGTTAATTAAATTTCTTCACACTGAATAGAGATAATCTAGCATTATTGTGTTTGAAATGATCGATCATTACAAAAATTTCCCTCATTCCCCAATAGTCACCAGTGAAACATGTAAATGAAAACAGAAAAATATATCGATGCAATTAGTATTAGAATAAGAAATTCTCTAAGTCAACAAGGAAAAATGATCTCATTTTGTACCAAGTTTAAGTAATCCTTACTTTTTAATATTAAATGTAAGAGAAGTCATATTTTAACTACACTCACAGAGAGAGAGACACACACACACATTAGGATATCTTTATTTTTATTTATCTGTTTATGGAAAAAATCTCATTTACATTCACAATTAATTATGCATGAGCTATGAGTAATCGGTTATTATATCGACATTTGCAAGTTTTGAACTTACCTTTTAGTGCACCTAACACAAAATCCGTGACATTTATAAATTTTAAAATATTCAGAGCACCTATAAATATAATGTTTTATACATTAAAATTTATAACTTGAAAATTTAAATTTAACAAAATTTTAAATTTTTTGAATCAAGTTTCCCTTATTTTTTTTTTACAAATATTTTGCTATCAATAATTTATGAGTTTTTATTAGAAGAAAAATATATTTACTGTATAGGAAAGGATATAATTTTATAATGTGCAAAATATCAGCACTGTGGATAAAATATAGTTTGAGGAAAGAATGTGTAAGAACTCATAAATAAAATAAATTTTGAAAAAAACACAGATACTTATATTTTTCTCAACGGCGGGGTACATATGCTTATACAATTTCAAAATTCAATTTTTAAGCATTCTATTGATCAAGTTCTCATAAATAAAACATCAATGAATCAGAAAAGCACCCTATAACTTCTACAAACAAAATAAAAAATAAAAATAAAATTTGAAGCCTTTTAAACGGTATTTGATAAATAATGAACTAAAAAAATTTACAATTTTCCAATCATATTTAAAACTTAATTTTTACTTCTTATGACTAATTTTGCATGATTGTATGCCACAACCCATAAAGTTTTACGCAATATGTTTCTTTTTTTTTATGGTGTAATTAGTGTTTTTCTTGTCATTGTTCAATAAATTTCAATAGAGTATATTTGGAATTATGAGTATTTTATCTAATTATATATATATATATATATATATATATATATATATATATATTATTTCTAAATTTTTTTTATAAAGGTTCGGGTTCTAGTAAATAAATTTGAATATATATGTCTTAGTCAGTTCTTTATACAAATACCGTTGATTATATAGCTCCAAATTTCTGAGCATGCAATAGTGATGTGTGGAAGGGGAAACCGTAGTAATATTCCCGCCATTTTTTTTTTTTTTTTTCCAATTTATTTTTGGAATATATTTCTAGCCTCGTCCCCCCTTCTCCCCACTTTTTTTCCCACCATATTTTCGTGATTTCTAGCAAATGCAATAAGTCCCCCCGGCCGGGGTGGGTGGGGGCGGGGGGCGAAGGAGCCACATTTTAAAGAATTATCGAAAGCAATTTGATTTAAAAAAAAAATCAGTTGAAAAATAGTGGAACCATTGAAGAATTTGCTCAGACTACATCTAATATAAAATTTAATGTTTTCTTGCCCCATTTTTATGAGAAATCCACATCCTGGATCAAACAGCACCAAAAAATGTTGGGGTTGTCTTAATAATTAAAAAAAAACTCATTCATTATTTTTCATTTTTTCTTCATCAAACATTGTCAATGTGTTGTTTTGATCAGTCAGTTACTTTCTGCTGTGTTAAAGGCAACAATTAAACTCGATGACGAGTATAATTTTTTAAAGAAAATTTTAAGCATCCACAAGGGATTGTCTGATATTTTAAAAAGGAAGTAAGTTTTTAAAACTTGATGCTGAAATTATTTTTGTATATATATATATATATATATATATATATATATATATACAAAATATTAATAGAATTAAACTCATTAAATTTTGTTGTCCATTTTATGCTTATTATGTCGAGTGAATCCAGGATATACCGGATAATTCTGTCGTTAATTTTAAAATGTTTGCTTGAAAATTGATTTAGTGCAGTTAGTGTATACATTACGAAAACGGTATGGTCGTATATTTAATACAAGATCTAAAATAATGTTGCAATATTCAAAGTTCTTTTGTCCAACACATAAAAATATTTTCCTATTCTTCTTTAAGAATAACAATTTTTTTTTTTAAATTGGTTTTACCGGGAAAAAAAACCTATTATTCAAAGATTTTTTTTTTTTTTTTTTGAAACCCAAAATCATCGAATGGTAGTAAAAGCAAATTACACTTGAGTGAAAAAGATATTCATTAAGGAATATGAGGCAGCGAAACGATAGCTGTGGTTTGGGAAGCTCGTAATGTGTGTAATTACTTATTGTCTGTGACGCAAGTGGCCCTCTTCTCAGGAGCTGAACATCGTCTGCGGTTGTACACTTTTACGGATCTTGTCTAAGGTATCTCAGATTAGAAGAGACGAGGGGGAAAAAAACTGTTAACGTACAAACTGTTTTTGAAAGTGCAATGCGGATATTTTTTTAAAAGTAAAATGCGTGGGATTTCAAGGACTCTAATGATAGTAGAAACATTCATAATTATTGACTTGTTCAGATGTATTTAAACAAGACAATAATTTTTTTATGAGGTTTCGGCGATGGAAAAATAAAAGCTTATTCCAATGAATTTCTTAATTAACGAATTTTCTTAAAATAATAACCGTATGACGAGTTCTAAGTTTCGTATCATAGGTTTTAATATAAGCTATAATTTTATTTCATAACTACAAGGTAGACCAATAAGTTCCGATTTTTTTTTTTTTTGGGGGGGGGATATTAGAATCGGAAATAAATTCCTGAATTTATTTATTAATTTTCCAACGTATGGTGAGGAATTTTACACCGGCTTTATTTACCTTCTAACCTTTCCTCTTATTCATTTTTGTTATTCATATTAAAAGATATTCAAATTTGTGTGAAAAAGGACTAAAAAATAAACAGTGTACGATGAAAACTAAGTAAAATCGTTTATAAAAGAATGAGAATATATTTAATTCGCTTTTTTTTTCCATGCAAATACCCCATATGAAAATGTTCTGCGCTATGATTAAAATTTTCTCCTGTATTTCACAGTTCCATTATTAATTCCAAATACATAACAGTTTGAAATTAATTTTTAAAGAAATGACGAACCATTAAACTTTTGAAATTGTTACTGGCCGGTTTTCTTATGAATTCGATTGTATATTTATTTATAATTAGGTAGTAAATGAATTTGTAAGGAATTCATTTCTGTTGTAATTATAGTAGAATTATTGACCGTTCTGATTTGCTCTAAAATGGAACTATATTTTTTCTTTTTTATCTCGTATTTTTCAGATCAGTTCAAAGATGTGAGTATAGCAAGAGTAATTTGATATGATCGATTCGAAAAGTGCATTGGGAAATATTGAAATGGGGTGAAAATAAATATCAAAAAAATTTGAAATTGAATTCCTGGAATAGGAAAAGCCTTGAAAATATAAACCGATGCTTATAAATCAACAGAAATTTCAAAAGAAGGATTATGCGTTCATTAAATATGATACGAGCCATAAAATATTACTTAAGAAGTACATAAATTCTGCATATAAATTCACACCAATTGTAGATTTAAGAACGTTTCCCAATGCAATATTACGTTTACTATATACTCAAAAATATCATTTTTTTTTTCAGAATATTGAAAAATGGTTTGAGTAAAAAAAAAATTATGGCATTTTCATTTTTTACATTATTTACTTAAAGCCAAAGATATTTTTTAAGAAACACTCTGGATATTGGCTGTAAAGATTATGTTATTTCAGAGAAGAATGATATTTTTTTTGGCGATAATATTTGTGCGTATCGCAAATATGGCGATATGGACAAATATAGCCAAATCATATCAAGATTATCTTTTGAACGATTAAATTACCGAGATAGTCTTTTGAAGTCGAAGATAATTCTAGCAAATGTTGTTAATGGTGGTAATTCGGCAAATGCTTTCTGTTCGGTACTCCCAAATTTTTAATAATTCAAATATTCGTTTAAATTCATATGTGCGACTTTTTAAGGCATTTTCCTATTCACGACGGTTTTATTCAAGGAGTCAAAGCAGATATTTATAAAAAATTAAGCGATTCGCTTCTCTAAAGAATTTTACATTTAACTACTACCCAGCTTAGCTAATAGCAGGTAACTACTCAATAACTATTGATAAGTACTTATTTGCTTATTATTATTAAAAAGCTTCCATTTACAAAAATTAGCTTTTAAAACAAATGACAGTTGCTTTTTGAAATTTGAAGCATTGCATATTTAATGCAGAATTGTACAGCAAAGCAAAACGAGAAGTTAATCTGTATGTAAAAGGTGAAACATTTTTCAATATACTAATTATTATTATAATAATAAGCAAATTTATTGGTTAAATGTAAGCTCTCGATATGAATAAGTAAGTATATCCACTAATAAGAAAATTACATTCGAATTGTAACGTGCAGTAATATACGTTTCTCGAGAAGTTTTCTTAGAAAATAAAAGATGCAAAGTAATAAGACTTGAAATTTGTAAAAAATGGATGTGAATATCTGTCTTGGCTGACGAAGCAAAGCTCACTACTCAAATTTTCCTGGGGTGTTTGCAATGCAATATCGGAATTGTTTCGTAAATACAGGTGACGCACCCGCGGAATACCTTAACGATTCTTTTTTATTCCATTTCGAGCTCACGTCAACCACAATTTTAACCTTTCCCATTATTTCTAACACCCAAATACACATTGTTTGGCGCAACACAGCCAAATTTAGTTCATGCTCCAATAAACCTCTAATTTCACATTGTAGCATCGGAATCGTGCATGGCAAAATATATCACTCCGAAAGCTTTTTTAGCTCTCATGCTACTTTGCTGGTGATTTACAAAAATTCCTGGTATGCGAAGAATACGCGCAAAAAAAGTAACTTTCCTTAGGAATGGATTGTAAGCTAATACATCCACTTTATACCTAAGGTGCAACAAAAAGAAAAGCTTAAAAATTAGTTATAGGTGTACCAATAAAAACTTTTCGCGAATAGGGAAAATGTATTACTTATAACGATATATTGCTCATAATCTACATATGTATTTATTTGACGAGGAAAATAATTGAATTCAAGTCTGTTATTAATTATTCGCATTATGTTAATAATGATGAATGAGAGGAATGACAAAAAAAAAAAAAAAAAAAAAAGAAAAGAAAAATAAATAAATAAATAAGGATACAGATATATATAACAATGTTAAGGGAAAACAAGCGGTAGTTATGTGCAACGTATCGATACAACGAAATTTATTTATTTATTCTTTAAAAGTTGCATATCGTGGTTCGAATTAACTTCTTAAGATTTATTCTGATTTCAAGTTCTCTAGATGGATGAAATGTTCGAAAAAAATTTCTGAACTTCGGCAAACAAAACATATGCACAAAAAAGATCTCTCGTAACTCAAGAGAAAACATTCAAATTGCAGAACTTGCGCCTTCTGGTTTCGTGGGGAAGAGTCTGACGCAAGATGAGCCAATTACGCGCCGCTAAGACAAAAAAGCATCATTCGAAACGCGGACCGCCTTTGCTTGTTTAGAGCGATACTTTAATCACAAAATAAATGACTCTCCCTGGGCCGACGCAAGAGCTCGTTTGTCCCCCTCTCCCTCCCGCCTGCAGTCGATTCGAGATCGATGCACTCCGTCCCCACGTCCGGGTAAGCGAAAGTGACCGGCCTTCGGAACTCGTTCACTCGAATGAAGCCGAACGTGTGGAGAGGGCGGTTCACTTCCAGCGTCCAAGCGGTTCACAGCATCAGACCGTCTTAAACATTTGATAAATCTTAGTAAAAATGTTTTTATTTTCAATCCAGCCTTTATTTAAAGTTAAACAAAAAGGTTTCCAAAAAAATTTTAAACGGAAAATAATATGGAATGCATAAAAGTTTGAGGCACTTAACTAAGATACCTAGGTAATTATTTTACATTAAAAATGTAAAATACTTTTTTAATCATCTTTAAATAAAAGCTTGATTTTAAAATTTTCATTCACTTATGTTTATTTAATTCTTTTTTGTCTGGAAATGCAGGAATAAAAAAAGCAATTACGCGAACTATACCCGTGTGCAAAATTTCATCTCAGTTGGACATTGTTACATGCTACACCTCTTCCCTCAGTGCCTGAACATATCATGGTATGTGTTGTCATCGGAATTATAAGTGTATGCGAAATTTCAGCTCAATCGGATGATAGGAAGTTCATTAACTTCCGACAACGAATTTTGATCAGGAATGACATAAATATGAAACCTCAAGTTAAATTAAAGCTTGTACAATGCAAAGCTCCAGAATGATCATCATAGCAGGCCTTTTGTATAAATTTAATTTCAGCACAACTTGCGTTTTCTCCATGCGGCCTTTAAGCTCGTGCCCGAATTCTTATTGAATTACCTTTGCTTGTTGAAGGAATTTAGTCCCTCTACATAGAATAATTTCAATTTTCAGGTTAATGCCTTTTGTAGAACTTGCAGACGGATAAATGATATGGAACATATTCTGTTCACCTGTGAGAAATACACATTCCGTAGGAATAATCTCTGGAATGCCTTATGTTTTATTGCATTTTCCGTTTAGACAATATAGAATCATTTGTCACTGGTGATAAGAGACGTAACAAAGTTTTTGTTGACTTTCCCTAGAATATTTGTAACGTCCTTCTCCACTTTAGCCTCATTTCCTTTCCAAACATTCATATCTGTAAGAAAATTTCAGTAAAGAAAATAATTTTTCAAAGTACGAAAATGAAACACGTACATGTTATTTTGGAAATTTGTAAATCATTTCTCAAATTAAAGAAAAAAATTCTTCGAATTTACTGTGTGTAATACGTTTACGTGCTGCCAAAGAGAAACGATTACATCATCCTTCCCTGCATCTAATATCCGTACCTAAAGACGTTTTAACCCGGTCTCACTTCAACAAGTGAAATTGATTATCCTTATAATTTTCACTTTATAGAACTGCGCATCAGCTGGTACCTCATTCTTCCACAACGTAGAATTTTTCGATTTCATATTATTTATTTAAAAATGGATCTCTTGACTCTTCAATGTATTTGGCTTCTCTAAATTTACGAGTACTGTAGGATCTATTTTTAAACTCTGGGTTTCTTTGCAAGATGCTTCTATTTTCTATAGTAACCTACCAAGCTTCAGGTTCGATGTGTAACAATTCCAATAAAAGCCCTCCTGCGGAATCGTGGAAATTTTTGCGCAATAAACTCAAATGAACTCGAGTATTCTCTCAAAAGTGATTCTGCTGTTTCGTCAGTAGTTTCCAATGCATGGTTGTTCCGATACTGTTCCAATCGCCGTTCATACTGAACGAATAAAAGATATCGAACCGACTAACCTCTAAAGATTTTTTCACTGAACGGTTCGTAGCTCTGCCCAATCCAATCCATCACCAGCGAGGTGGACAGCATCTCCATGGTAACCCCACGGGAGCACACAACGATGGTCGGAGAGAGAGAGAGAGAGAGAGAGAGATTATCTCCTGCATCTTGGAGGGGTAGAGAGAAGGTCAGTGGGCCACGAGATGGAAAAAGTGAGAAGGGTGAGGAGATTGCCGATGAACCCACCCGTGATCCCGGAATGCCCGGGGCCAGGGGGGGGGGGAGATAGAGACTGAGCGCTCGTGACCAAACGATCCGGCTCAGGGGTCAGAGAGATGTTTCCCACCGGAGGGACGGACAACAATGGCTACCATGTAATGGGCGGGAGGAATGCACCTATCGGCGTCCCGGATGAAGCAGGTATGGAACGTTCTTGGGGGCGGGGGCTACAGGTGTCCACCGCTTTTAATGAGATCATTCTGTTCCATGCACGGTGATCTGCTTGATTGGTGCTTCTTTTAAGGTACTTTTGAAAATTACAAGCGCATTTTTCAATTTCTCCCCCCCCCTCCAGCAATCGGTGGAGTTGCAAACGCCTTTTGCCCTCCTGAAATACAGAAGGCAATCAGCGCATAATGTATTAATAAGCAAATAAGTACCTGTATTTAACGATTCCTGATGGAGACCGTGAATATGCGTTTTAAAGAGAGACATGATATATGCATAAATTGATTCACAAAATGACACGCTATAATAAATAACTTCGTGATATATTTACTCTTTAACTACATTTGAGTTAAGATGTTTATTGTGCACTGAATTTCAAAAAGTAAGAATTTAAAGCCAAATCACAATTCCATTGACAAAATTGAATGATCGCATAGCAAAAATCTTTCATTTTCCACTCCTCTTTTCTTAAATGTTTACATTGTTAACTTGGCTGTTTTGTGAATAACTAAGCCTGCTAAATGCACTATACATGCATTCTATGCCAGAAAATTGTGAGCAAACCTTGGAGAATATTTGTGTAATACACTAGTCAAATTACATAACACAAGCAAAAGAATTTTCAATCAGTTTTCACATATGGAGAAACTAAAATAATGAAAAATAATTTGAATGCCTTGAGATTTTATTAATAAGTTTCACTGCCATTAAGAGAACGTGATTGAACATTCAGTTTTTTAAGCAAATGGTATAAAGTGCCCTTAAAAAGGCATCTGTTATTACAAAAATTGCTATTATTATGCATTTTCTGAGGAATACAAACAAGTTTGGAGTATACTACTAAGAACAAAAACTATCCGGAAAGCTTTCTTTAAAATATTTCATGTAATGGATATCGTCTGTAAGCTTATATCAAATATTTTTACGACTTACATAAACACGCGGTAAGACTCTGGAATTCATTTCATTTTATTATCTGAAAATAAATTTATTTTTAATGAAAAGAGGATTTTCACTTGGTCGATTTTCAAAACGTAGAATGTAATTGAGCAAAAAACATGCATTTAATTTTGCTCCTGCAATAAAAAATTTCTGCTATTAATACATTTGAAATATAAAAAGCTTTTAAAGACGTCTTTTTGTCAAAAACAACAATATTTGATTATTTTGAAAAATTTAACGAGGTAGAAAATCAGTCTTAATGACCTGACATGTGGCGAGAAAACTAATGGTTTTGCATCATGATAATGCTCTTCCTCACAACGCCATTATCATTCGTGATTTTTTGACAAAATGTTCAAAAATGGAGGCTCCACAAGCTTCGGATTTACCTGATCATGCTATTTTTTCTTACTTTTACGATAGAAGCTGCCTTTTTGGGGTCGTGGTAGCCTAATGGTCATGATCACGAATTCATGCTTCGCTTCTTTGAGTTTTGTGTTCGAGCTCAATACCACTGAAGACCCGCCGTGCAGCATGGCTATGCACGTTAAATCTTTCGCTTTCAAGTCTCCCGTTGGTGGGGTGTGGAAGTTTGGTGGGTGCAGTGCCAGCTCAGATGTAGTCTGTATTATTTGATCGAAGTTCAAAAGGACGAGGTCCGTCACCAATAGCCACCGTTTCCTTTTAAGTGCGACGTCAATAAACAATCAATCAATGAAAAAGAAAATTTAAGAAAAAATTGAAATAAAAGAAAATTCGGTACGAACCCTGGTTTCTCCGAAATGACTTTAAGACATATTTTGAGGATTTGATTAATCGTTGGTAGAAATGCATTAAAGTCAGAGGAGACACCTTTGAAGGAGATGAATTAAATTTTAACCAATAAGTTGTTACCATTCGTTTTATTTGATATTTATTTATTTATTTTTGTATACTCTGCGATCACACTAGTAAACAAAAATAAATAAATAAATTGCGCCACACGACTTGTGTAGAAGAAATGGCATAACTAACTTTACAACCCTTTTTAAAAATTTTCTTCGTCGTTTGTTTAATACAAAAATGCTCGAGATAAACCAATAAAAGGAATTTAATAAAAAATAAAATGTATTCTAGTTTTCCATAGTACAATATTGAAGTATATCTAGGAATATTATAAATTTTAATTTTTACTAAGAAAGAACCGTGAGACTTACGGAAAAAATTTATTCTGCAAATTAATGGATTCTTAGGAGCATAATATTATAAATGACAGATTGTATTGTAAAAGACCCGCCGTGTAGCCGGGGCTGATACATGTTAAATCTGTCGGGGCTCAAAGTCCTCCCTTGGCATGGTGTGGAAGTTAGGAGAGGGGGTGCCATTTCAGGTGTCGTCTTCGTCACTTGATCGAGGTTCAAAAGGACGAGGTCCGTCACAAATAGCCCTTTATAAAACGAAACCAAATCTATAATGATGGTCTTCGAAAAGCAAAGAAACGCTAGGAACTGTAACTATGTATGGTGACTATGTAGAGAGAAGTCTTACGAATAATAAATAAAAATTATGTTTCTACTTCGACTATGTGATGTCTTAGTAATAAATAAACCTTAACTATACCCCATCGTACTGGTGTACTTAAGAAGGTTTTTAGTAAAAGTTTAAAATTATATTGTAAAATTATAAAAAAAAACTTATTTCGTAACGTTATTTCATGACGTTTTAAAAATTTTGTATCATATATTCAATACTTTAATACTATGCACTTCAATATGATGCAAATTTACGAACAAACATACTATTATGGAGACATCTTACAATATAGATCACAAATTACATGTTTTTGACCTTATGATTTAAGTAAAATAAGAGAGGGTTAAAAGAATTACTCTCATAATTCAAGAGTTTACTTTTTTTCAATGATTTGAATACATTCAAATTCTGCTTGTTCCATTTAGTAATGCATATATCCAATGATTCTTCTCATCCTCATTTCAGTACCAATTTAAAAATTTATCAAAATGTATCTCCTACCATTTTCTACGATTTTAGTATCAATAGATGTAATGTTGGCTTACATAAGAGTCATAAGGCTTTTGAATATACTGTAACGTCGAGACTGTAGATTTCGTGAGATGTCTCGGTAGCGTGAAGGATCACACAGCTTAAGTAAAACTACTTCTTATATTTACAATTGTCAAGAGTTATTTCCAAGTTACAAGGAGTTCTCACCTCATTACTTTTAGCAAAATGTCACGAAGAGAAATAGATCAACGTGAGTCCAGTCACTAAGAGACAGATTTCTCCAAAATAGCACGAGCAGAGGAATAGCATAAATCGCAAACTCTATCGCTCACTCCTCGCGGGATCGCCTCCTTCTCGCTCTCGTCGCAGGATCGTCTCTCGCTCCTCTTCTTTGTTTTCCTCCGACCCTTTTAAATCTTCAGGGTAAGGCTGTCTCATGTCCCCTTCGATTCATTTTCATTTCCGATTGGGCGACCACTGACTTTCACACACAACCTCCGTCTCTGTCCCAAATTCCATTCGTTTTCAAAGACAATTTCCGTCGCTGTACCCAACATCATTCGTTGTTATCGGACAATATTCAGTTTGATGCACGGACATGCTGATGCCCCATGTCGAACGGATAGGCCCTAAATTGTCATGTCATTCCGACACATAGTTCAAAATTCCTCCTCACAAAGGTGGATCATCCCTTCCATACCTGTGTAGCAAGGCCATGTGATCAATGAATGCACCAGTGCAGCTGACCCCAGACGTGGTTTATTTCTCTCCCGCTTTGGAGAAATAAACCTTTTTATTACGTCTTTTGAGTGGGGAGTCGGGAAACAAAAACAGGAGTTCAATATAGATATCTCTGACGGGGGGTTATCTAGAAGCTGTGTTACAATACAAACTAACAGATGAATTATCACTTTCTCGAATTAATTTCATTGAAAGAATTGAGATTTATATTTCTTAACGATTTAAAATTATGAAATTAATTTTAAACTTACACGCATACACTAAACAAATTTAATTGCTTTGCATTATGTATAAAGTTTGAGCAAAATAGAGGTATTTTTCACTCGAAATTTTTAATCAAGCAGATATTTAATCCTCTTTGAGTGAGACTGCATTATGTGCGAGGAAAAAAGAATCACATAAAAGTATGAGGTTAATAATTATATTTCTACTGAGAAAATTATTGATTTAATTTACTTTCACTCTTTGCTTGGTTACCCGTGCACCATACGACGTTGCTTTCACATCTTTACTGGTTTGCCGAAAGGGGGGGGGGGGAATCTGATTTCTTTGTCGATTTAACTGTTTTTCGCGCATCTTTCCTACCATGGTTATCTATTTAATAGTATAAGGTAAGTAAATAAGTGTATAGGAGGTAAATATAAAATTGAAATATTTTATTGGATTATTTTTTTTAATTAATTGTGCAAATTCTGCATCTGTAATTGCAACTTTCATGTTAGGCGTAGCGTGTTCCATGTAGAAAAGACAACTTGAATTAAAAACATTATTATTTTATTTGGGGAAAAATTGTTCTAAATGCTTAAAATTGTAAGAAATATTATAATTTTAATTATATGTTCCTGCTTACAAAAGTAAAATGAACGAAAATATGCAATAAGAAAACGTGGCATTTTTCGGATCGAATTTGTGAACAAATTAAAACAATTAAGGAGTGAAGGTGAAAAAAAAATACTATAAACATATCCATTCTTTGACAGAAAGATATATCATTCATAAAGTTTAATACAAATGTACTTTAAATTCAGTTTAAGTAAATATTTAAATTGTTTTGAAAAGACCACGAAACAAAAATCAAAAAGGCTGTAGAAATCTCGTTTAATTTGATACTATATATTCTCGAAGATTGTTTTTAAATACATTTCCTTAAATACAAACTAACTCACTGTTTTTAAAAACATGTTATTTATTTATTTGAATCCTTATATTAGTTTTATTTTTAATCCATCCAAACCTTTTAGAAAATTTTCTTTTTTCCAAAATCAGAATTCTTCATAAGAACGTTACAAACATTTTTACGCATTTTACTTTGCTCGTCTCTAAAAACAAGATTCTATATTTAAGAAAAAAGCAATGGAATTAATATTTTTTCAAATAAATAGTTTCAATTCTTATGGTTTTTCAAAAATAATAAATGAAATCACATAAAATGGTTAAAAAATTAAATAATTTAATATCTAACAATTCATAGCTTCATCATGATCTCATACAAAATAGCCATTTTATGTGTCTTTGAAATAAAAAAGAAATTAAAGCCAATCTATCCCTAAGACTAATAAGACCGGAGCCTATGGTCTGACGTAGCTTAAGAGCCCTAAATCCTTTTTATTGTACATTCCCGTATCATTACATTATAAAACTTTTGCTTGATATATTTTGAAACCTTAATCCCCGACAAGCATTCATGCGGTCCTGTTTAGAAATAAAGCATATTAATACAATCAAACAAAGTGGTTTTTTCCTTTGTTGTTCATTTGTAAGCATTTCTTTTTATTTCATTTTATTTTTCAAAATTGGAAATAGAAATTACAAGAAAAAGTTTAAATGAAAGAATTTAATTATTTTAAGGAAGCTAAAAATTGAATGAAAAGAGTAACATATTTATTTAAATTTCAAACTTTAACTACTTTTAAAAAAACGCATAATTCAGTTCAATTTAGTCTAAATTAAAATGTTCAGTTTACATTTTCATGCGCTGAATTACCGTTTTAATTTTTAGAAAGAAATCTGCATTCGAACATTTATTCTATTTAAAAAAATCTCTCAAAATTATATTTTTATTAAAATTTTACGAATATATATATTACCTCTGATGTCATAAATACACTCCATATTTTTAAATGATTTATTTTTTTACGTCTTTGAACTAATAAACGTATTTATTTTAGATATCTCATTTAGTCTGCATATTGATATACAACTGCATGGTATTGTATCTATATTTCTCAGAACTCGAGGGTATTTGAATAATAATGAAACATATTAGTTAACCATCACACAACGATAAAATATTTTTGATTGATTGTTTATTAACGTTGCATTTAGAAACAACACACACGAGAACTATTAATAAATCACTCTAGAAACCAAACTCACAAGCAAGGATTTGAGACAAAATTGTCGACCCTTTCTCAATAAAGATCTCTCAGCCCTTTTAAACTTTATATGTCAAAAAGTACATGATATTTGTAGGAATACAAAATCAGAAAAATCATACAAGGAAAGTGGAAACCAAACACAGGAGCACAAAAAAGGGATTCCTTGTAATAATGAAGGTTGTTGATTATTGCATCCAACAGGACCTCATAATTTCCCTCATGGTCAGGTTGTTGTTTGAAAAGGAGTTTATTTCTTCCAGTTGTGGCATGGTGAGGAAATTTAGAGAAAGAAATATTCAGCAATAAAAGAAAGATACTAGCCTTATATTATCTGTTACTACAGGAAATTATATTCATTACTATTATCCTATCATTGCCATTATCTTATTGTGAAATCTATCTAGTATTAAATTTTTCTTATCTTAATGTTTTACGAAAACGCCATTGCTTGAAATCAAATCCGATGTCTTATTAGTCTGTGGCCGTTCTCGCAACCTTCCCACCTTGTCATAAGGCGGACGAATAAAACCACAATTTCCCTCATGCGCAAATAGACTAATCGAGAGTGTCCTGCGTGTACACTTGCATTGTTACTATAATACAGGACTGACAGCTCCACAGAATTCATAGAACAGCACGAAGAGAGAATTTTCTCTAGTCTCATCAAACTATCGCCCACCAGCAACTACCATCTTTTCGATCTTGAACTTTTATCCAGATTTCACAGGATTACCTTCTTTCCGCTGACCACTGAGAAAATTGGATTTGTCTTGAATCATTTGAAGATGTTTTAAACCTGTGGATTCTTAGTCGTCAATGCAGTCTACCAGATTTTCCTGCAGCCATGTACTGGATTCTTGGATACCACATTCATCGTCTTCAGCGCAACTAATCAAACCTCTCCGTAGATTTGAGCTGGATGCTCACCCTTCATCCAATGGCACAATGTGGATTTCTTTCACCCGGTGCCAGCAATAAATTTCACGTCTCCAGACAGAAATAAAAAAAATTAAGAAGTTCTATACAAAGTTTTGCAAAGATCAGATTTAGCCACCCAAGATGCGCTTTTTTTATTATAATTATTATTAAATTACTCAATTAAAAATATAAGAATTAAAGTAAAGGATGAAATATCGATAAATGAACAATAGTAAACTTTTCGGATATTAAAATTATAGGAAATGATAAATTATTAATTTGAATATATTTAGGGTACATGTAATTAAATTTAAAGCAAACGATAAATTATTAAATTGAATATGTTTAAGATAAATGTTATTAAAATTAAAGCAAACGATAAAAAATGGAAAAGTGATCTGATACGCTAAAAGTGATCCACCTAAAACAATAATCCCTTAGCTGGCTTAAAAAAATGACTGCATACAACTGTCTTAAAATTCTGAATAATGTTATTTATTTTCAATCATATTTTGATTCCAGTGTACTTATGATTTAAGGTAATACGTAAATAAAATACTTAATTTTTGCATTTGTTTCTCTTCAATCCAATAAAAAAAATTGGGAGAAATTTATCACGACATATTTTTGAAAATTGAGTTCATTAGTGGTGAAAGCAGGTATCTGACATATATTGAATATATTTTATTTCAATCCAATTAAAAATTCAGGAGAAATTAATTATGACGTATTTTTGAAAATTAAGTTCTTTACTGGTGAAAGCAGTTATAAAAAATATACACAAAAACAAGGTAAAGTTTTGCAAATTGGTCAGGTACGACATTTTGGGTTAACTAAAACAATATCCCTTTGGTGGCTAATAATATCACAAATGCATTGCACTCATAAAATTAAAATACTTATAACTTAACAAGTTAAAACGAATAAATAACATTTTACGTGAGTAAAACACAAAGCCATCGAAAAGTTTAAAAGTAAACAAAACAAACATTTACTAAAAAAATTACTCATAAAGCTTTATCAAAGAATGAAATAAATAATATCAACCCCGCAACACTCTTTTGAATAACAAAAAAGTTGAAGGAATTAAGTTTCACCTGTTTACTGTCACGTCTATAAGTTATTCAAGGACAATAATTCAAAAATCAAAACGAACACTCTAATTGTATTTGTTTCGTGACAACAGTGGATCGCGGCTGACCACGTCCTCTTCGAAAATCAAAAAGTTAAATTCATTTTCTTAATTTGAAAAAAAAAAAAAAAATATCAGAGAATCTTTTATTTTACTTCACATAAATGTAAGTATATTTATTAAGGTCAAATATTACTACTCTATTTTGAGCCATTTCCACTTGTTTAATTGCCTTCAAAGTTTGCATAAGTACCTATTTAGTTCCGGTGACAATATATTTATCTGATCTAATAACTATGACCTTATGCCAGAATTAGTAAATTCGGTCTCTCCCTGCCCCCTTACCTTATACCTGTGCCGCTCGAGATCATGGCTATCCTCTGCCTTCTTCTCCACGATATGCCACTGCCTGACCAATGATCGTTTTTCTTTTTTCTGAAAAGTGCATGAGTATGACGACCTTTTCACATTCCAAAAAATAATCACCTTAACTTTTCCGGCCGCCATTTTAGGGCGAGTGCGTGAAGCGATCTATTGACAAAAACTGTTATAGATGACAATAAGAAGTTGTTGAGCGAAAGTGAGAAGGGAGTAATATATAGTATTATAAATAAAAACTTAAGATATATAAGAAATTTCAAGAAATACGAGGGCTTATATAAAGTACTCGTGTTAGGAATGGGAAAAGGTCCTATATGTAGTGATGAATCCAGATCTCACTATAGATGACAATTCGACGATAATTCGAAGGGGCAGCAATCATATCTTGATCTGGTAACAAATGACTTATAAATCAAAACTAATCTATGAATCAATGTTAGATTTGTTCTGACACTATTTACCAAATGGAAGCACATAATGGTTTCACCAATGTCGGTCATAAATCTGGATCTCTATCCAAATAAAGAGATGGCAGATAACAAAATTAAGGCACCAAAAAATAAGTAGAAGAAAGTCCACGCTCTTAATGGCTGAAGCAAGAGAAGGAGGCGATGAAATGTTGCAAGTCCTAGATGATAAAGAACAAATGGTGACTTTCGTCACAAAAGAAAGAAATAAAAACCAGACTGAGTGGAGCGAAACTAAAGGTTGTCTTTGAGAAGCATCTTTTGAAACTTCAGGACTAAGACAGGGTCGACTGTTTTAGTATATATATATATATATGTGTGTGTATGTATATATTTTAGATTTTTAAATGTTTGTATTTGAATATGAACTACCATTTCTCGGAAAATGAAATTTTTCAGTGTGGGTTTCTTTTTGTAAGAAGTATTCTCAACATTTCGTGGTCAGTGAGATTAGCTGTGTTCTGAAGTTATATGTTTTTTTTTTTTTTTTTGGTGTTATAAATATTTCTTTCTCGTATCAGTTACTTTTGTAATAATTAAAAATAATGAAATATTTTTGAAAGAATGTAAGCGTAATGTAGAAAGTTCATATCTATATAAGAATTTATATTATTATTCAATTTAAACTAATTCTATAACTTACGGTTTTGTAACCATGGGCCCCCAACTACCACCAGTTAACTGAGTCCGAATGCTTGTATTTCTAATCCGTCTGACTGTCACCAAAGAAAATATACTTCTCAACTTCGATTGGATGTTCCGTTTTGTTCCACAAGAGTCAGGGCTCAAATTTCATTTGGCCGGTATCTGCATGATTGACGGAGGATGATAAGTTGGTGAAGGAAAGTAATTTCTCCGTTTATTCTCTCACGCCATTGAAAGAGTAATGATGAATGTTTCCTTCGTTCGTCACTCGCGATGCAATTTTTAAAACGATCTATCAAACTCTCTCTTCTCATCTCTTCAATTTAAAAACTCCTCAACATTAATGAAGAAATAAAACCAACGTATCATTAAGATGTTTTGATGCAATACCCAGAACAAATAACATTCGGTTAATTTAAGCAGTTACACAAACAGAGGTTTCAATGTTCTTATTAAGAAAGGAAGATGAACAAGTAGTTAAGTACATTTTAAATGAAAATACGTTTTTGTAATATTGCCGATATTTGTATGCTGTCTTTATTTAATCTGCTAAGATTTCTTCTTCATTGTTTAAGTGGTAGCCTATTGACCATGAAATTTGCGGCCGACATTGCTTTTGTCGAGGCGTGGATTCGAGCCCGATGCCACGAAAAACTCTCCAAGTAGCGGGGCTGATACATATTAAATCTGCCAAAGTGCTATAGGAGCAGTTTCGAAGTTAAGAGATTATGATACCAATACATGTGTCGACCTTGTCACTTGACCGAGTTTCAATTGTCTCCGATAGCCCTCGAGTTTCTTCTTAGTGCGACGCTAATAAACAATCAACCCATCAAACAAAAAATTCCTTATTGTTTAAAAGCGTTAATTTTGACTTGAATGTGTGTTTTGGCAATGACTTTTTTTTTTTTTTACAAGCACCCAATGGACTGGGTCTACTCTTACTCGGCAGAAGTGAAAAACCATTTTATAGTGTACAATTATGTCAAATAATTCTGTCGCGTACGCGAGAAGAAGCTGCGAAATACTCATCTTGCTAAAAAAAATTTGTAAATACGTTGACGCGTTGTATTCGTTTTTTGGAATTTATGAAGACGAGCGAATAAAGTTTATTACAATTTTTTTAAAGGGAGAATAATTCTTTTTTTTTTTTTTTTTAGTTATTTTGTTTGTCTAAAGACCATAAATCTTATTTTATCGGTCAAAGCATCTGAGCATCAAGCATTACAATATAACATTTAAGTTAATATATTGTTCTGCTAAGTACTGAAGCAAATGCAACAAATTCATTTCGAAGCACTGACACATTCCGGCAAAAAATGTATGTATTTAAAAAATTTCTATTGTTTTTAAAATTGAATAAATTCTTAGAATTATTTTTTTTTTTTTTTTTTTTTTTGAAATCTTAATAATTTAAAATAAAAGGAATTTATAAAAAATATTTGATTAATAAATCTGTTGTCATTGAAAACTCTACTTGAATTTAATATCGATAAATATACAGCAATTAAAGTGCTGTTTTTACTCTTTTTTAGTTTCATAGCGTCATGGTCATTTACTGGAGGCCGATATCATTTCAGTCGAAGTCGTGGGCTCGAGTTCTGATGATACTTCAGTCCTTCCCTGAGCTTTAAATCTGTCGGGATTCAAAGCCTTCTCGTTGGCGGGGTGTGAAAGTTAGAAGAGTGCCTTGACCATTGTTCAGAATTAAGAATTTCGTTACTAGTAGCCTCCATGTTGGTTCTAACAGTGGCGTTACTAAAAATCAATCTTCTTTTATAACGATTCACGTAAGTAAATAGTTCCTAGAGAGTTTCGTTAATTCATTTGAATTCCAAATACTTTTAAGAATTTCATGTCTGAATGATAAGATTGTCTTGAAAGGAGAAGTGATATTCATTTGTTCCAAAGAAATCTGCCATTCAAAACCCAAAAATAATGGCTAAAATCCAATTCTTCTTAATATGCATTAAAATATGAATTAATTTAATACAAAATCTACAAGGACTTCAGCTGGATTCTCTTCTCTGAATTCAAAGAAAGTGAAGTTCGAACAACTGTCACGAGTCGCGAAATTTATTTTCCACCGGCTACTGTTTTACACAGAGGTATCATAAAGTTCTATTAATTATACTAAGAAATAATAGACACATATAGATAGGATTTATTCTGTATATTAATGGATCTTTATATACATAATGTTGCAAGTGACAGCTGTTCATGGGGATTTGTTTGGAAACTATAGACTGAAGTAACCCGCAGTACGGAAAATATACAGTTCAATCTGCTGAGTTCTACAATAACGGCCGTCGAAATAACACTGGTAGGAATGTTTAACTCTGGAGGATGACTATGTAGAGAAGTGTTAAGAATAATATATACAGATTAAGTTTCAACTGTATTAATTTTTAGTAATAATAAAAACTATGATAACCGGAATAATAATTAAAACTTTACGATGCTGCGAATCGTAATCAAATCTTAATAGCTTTTGGCGACAGATCTCGTCATTTTGAACCTAGGTCAAGTAACAAGGACGACATCTGAGCTGGCACCTCCTTCTCCAAACTTCCTCACCAAGCCACTGGGAAGACTTGGAACGTATTTAATGCGCATTAGTCTTCCTACACAGCGGGTCTTGAGTGGTGTCAGAACTCGAATCCACGACTGGACGAAGCAGTGCAGGCTACATATTCATGACCACGGCCACTAGGCTACCAAGACTGCTTGCTTCAGAGAAGAGAAATGTCTTTTGTATAAGATGCAGTTTCTAAAATATTTCGTTTTTGTTATGTTATGGTAACAGAGACGCCTTCGAAAAGGATAAATGAGCTTGTTTATGCCAATTTTAAATAGTCCTCATCATTTTTAAATTAAAAGTAATGGAAGTCTTATGTTTACATTGACATTTCTGTGTATTTATATGTCTATTTATTCAAAGAAAATTACATTTGTATTCATAAATAATTATGTATAAGAGCGATTGATAAACTATTGCAGTATTTAGATTTGCAAGTCATTCACTTATCTGTAGTTACATCTTGCATAAAGTCTACTGTGTTGATTACACACATATATCTATGGCTTCAGTGAAGTACTCTTTATTTTTAAATGACAAAATAATAATAAGAAGAAGTTGAAGCTCTTTAATATCCCTATTACTTCAAATAGTTTTCTCTTTAATGTTATAATTGTTGCATTAGAACCAATTCAGCTCATTTGCTTGCCTTTAAATAACAACTGAATTTATTCAATGGACCACACGAGGAATTATTCATTTTTATTGATTGTTCGAAATACTATACTTTTCTTCTCAACGTAAAGCTGCATTACTTTTTATTGTAAGGAAAATAACTGTGCATATTAACTGCTATGAAATTTAACACACAATGCGGACAAATGCATAAAATGTACAAAGCAGGTAAAATGTTCTTTTCAATAACACGCAAAGAGCCCCTTAACATTTTTAAAAAGTAAGAATTACTACTCTTACTCGGGCAAAGTTATTATTTTGAACAAAAGTAAAATAGAAATACTAAAAAATGAAAATGAGTATGAAGAGATACAGATACTTTATATATATATTACTCAACTATGCATAATCGATACACTCCTGTAGTTATTGTAAGTTAGAATACCAAAGTAACATTCCTCTTCCATTGTTATTTTTAGATGGGCATTATCTACGGTATATTCTATTATTATCCCTAGTGTACTTTTTGATTCATTTCTTTCAGCCCGGTGAACCTTTCACCAACAACAGGTTTTTTTCAATTTGACGACGACTCAACAAACCTGTATTACAAACACTTTCGAAAATAAAGCATCTCATTTTCATAAAAAGAATAATAATTTCATTTGCAATTATTTTTATCATAAAGTTAAAACACATAAGCTAAAGAGATAAAATTGTGCTTTATTTGGCGATGTATCACTTGCGCATGACTATCGGAAAATTACCGACGTTTTTGAGAACTAGAGGATGCATATATATGCCGATCCCAATAATTTAGTTTAGAAAAAGTTCCAAAAAAATTTTCTGCTAATACACAGAATTATACGGTACTTATTTCGCTTGGGGAAAAAATTTGGGTGTGTATTTATCTCTCTTACTTTACCATTTGCTATGTACTCTATGAATCGAATGATGTGATTCATTGGCAATCGTGGAAAGAGAGTGCAAATCGATTCGCAACCGGCTCTCCTCCATCCGTCTGTATTACGTATTTCGTCGTTTATAATTATGTTTCATTACAATTCTAAACAGGGGACCTTCGCTCTCCCATAGGCTTCAATATTACCTTCAGATTCTCGGGAGTAAATATGTCTTATGCAATTATGTTATTTGTTGCAGACGTCGCACTATTTTTTAAATAATTTTACTTATTTCTGTTTCCAAGAGCCTCCCGTTCAGTTTGCTTTCGCAGGACTAATATTAAATTTTACATTTTCTTTTCTGAATTAATTAGTAAATATGATTTAATGAATAAGAATGAGGAGCTTCGTTTCTTTTCACTATCATTCGAGATTTTAATGATGCTTAAACTGTTGATTCGAACTTTCCGTGTAAAGTAAACAAAAATACACTCATCATCAAAAAAAGCTATATCTAGAGGAAAGTAAGATACGTAAATGCAAATTAAGAAATTTTTTCTCCTTTATTAGGTATACAAATGATTATTGAGTCAGCCACGTCTGTGGCAACGATGTCAGCAAACACATGATCTACCACGTCATTATGGGCCATTTAATAGGTTTTCCGAAATTGCGCGATTTCGATTCCAATTAGTGCATCTACTCTAATTTATCGTTTTGTAGTTTTTTTAATACCCTAGAGAAGAAAATTACAGTTGTTTGAAAAGTTGAACGCCTTTAAGGAGGGTCGCGTCGTTGGACTACATGAATGTGAATGGTCATTCCATCGGATTGCGCATCATACCTGTCGCGCAGAAGTTAAGAGTTTCACTCTGTAGGAAGAATTGAGAACAAGGAAGTTATGGCTCATAACAATTAGAATCAGGGAGAGCTACATAGATCACAAGTAAAAAATTTAGAATAATTTTCCGGGAAGCACGAAGTTCCTCAACTGCCACAATTCTTGATATTATGCGAATAGTGAGGCCTTCTCTACATTATCCTGTTATCTTGTTCGAACCATGACCATAAGCAGACGGTTGCATGCTTTTGGATTGCTTGCATGGAGACTATCAAGGAGATTGTCCCTGACACCACTGCAAAGTCACCAGAAACAGCAAAAATACCCCGAAAGAGCTGCATGGAGCCATGAGCAATGGCAACCGGTCATCTTTAATGATGAGTTTCGCTTTCGTCTTAGAGAGGATGAAACCTGTACCCGTATGTGGAGGCAACGCTTTCAGTGCCATGTTGGACAATTTGCTGTCGCTCATCACACATCCAGGCAGCAGGGTGTAATGTTATTGAATGCGTTTTCGAACGATGCTCGATTGCCGTTGGCCTACATCAGAGCTACTTTGAATGCCCAAAAGTACGTTTGGTGAGGTTCAATGGCCATTCCTTTTATGAACCCCCATCCTAGTCATTTATTTCGACATGACAATGATCATGTTCAAATATCTGCTATCTCAAGAGCCAACCTCGCATTCAACAGCCAATAGACATTATGTCGTAGCCAGAAGCTTCGCCCTACCTGTCGCAAAAAAAAAAAAAAAAAAAAAAAAGAAGAAAAACAGAAAGCTTATGGGATGCTATTAGTCGTTCTGTTGAGGCACACAATTTGCAAGATCTACAGGCCAAATTTCATTGCGTGGGACGAGTTGGCTTGAGATACTGTTACGACTCAATGCCCCGACATGAGACTGAATGCAATAAAAATGATTTCATCCCAACATTCTGTTGTGAATTGTAATAATTTTATATTGTGACCAGTAAATTTTGTCATATCATCTCTCAGTTTTTAATCATTTTTTTTTTTTTTATTGTTGAGTACTAACTTACTATCAAATATCATTTCAATCTGACAACTCCTTCTAGTTGCAACTTTTTTTTTTGCCATTGAGTGTACGTATTAATTCCTCAACATTATATTTCGTGTTTCTAATTTTCAAGTGGCGTATTTGTAATTCGTTTAATACTGTGTTTCGGGATTTTTTTTTTTTTTTTTTTTTTTTCATATATAACTCTCCATATAGATTTTCAAATTTTACGTGATCTGAATACAGCTTGGGATCATAAGCTAATTTGCCTTTTTTTTTCATTCCGTATGGAGAATCAGTTTAGATTTTAAGTGCAGTGTTCATCATTGTACTAATTACCTTCTAATTTTTGAGCAAAGTATTTCATTGCACAGTCTAGATCACTTCTTTGAATCTAGGAGGATTCAGTGCACAGCAACACAGCACGATGAAATGTACAAATGTGAGAAGTGAGACATTTTTTTTTTTGTTTTGTTTAACATATTGATTTCAGCACTAAAGCGTATGGTAATAAATCAAACTTGGTTAAGATTCTGTTTGCCACTTCAATCTTCAATAATTTAGTGTTTATGTAAAAAAAAAAAAATTGCGGTGAGAAAATGACATCGGAATATATCTAGAGTGAAAGCAAACGTAATATGTAGACATTTAAAGGCTGTGTATAACGAAATGATGGCCATGTGAGAAAAATTCAATCTGAATATATTCACTTCAGCTCTTAAATAAATGTCCCGGTACTGCTCATGTCGAGAATGACGAAGTAACGCACGCGAAAGATCCAAATTTTTGGAGGCTTTCACAAGCTCTGAAGCAGGAAAGCAGAAGCAAAATTAAAACCTTAGTCAGCTGCAACAACAAAAGAGAAGGAAGGTCACTAAGACGAAATATCACAGCGGAAACGCTCATGATTTTCCACTCAAAGATTCTATTGCTTCGACATGATACATAATGTTAAAAATGTTCAATGTTGAAAAATTGAAAAAATTTTTGTATTTTTTGCAATATAATGTTTTGCATTTTTCACATTATTATTTTTACTTCCATCTATATGCTAACTAAATATAAAAAACATTTTTAAATCGAGCTTTTATTTAAATATGGTCCAAAGGGTATACAAATAACTTTTTAAAGTGTAAAATAAAATTTATAAATGTTTTTTTTTTTTTTGGGGGGGTGTGTGTGTGCTTAACTAAGATACTTAGGTAATGACCAATACATTAGTTTACTTTTATTTTAGATAGCTGTTTACTTTGTATGAAATCAAAAGAAAAAGCTTCAAGCTTTTATAAATTATGTATATATAATTTTACATTAAAAATTATTTTTATACCTTTTAATCCAAAGAGTTTTATAAATTTATTTGTAGTCATTTAATTTTTTTTAAGTCCGGTAATTTAATTTTAAAAACAATCACTGGAGCTATAGATGTGTGCAAAATTTGAGTTTAATTGGACATGGTTAAGTGCAAGGCACAAACCCCTCTCTGGTCCATAACTGCTTGAGTATACCATAATATATATATATATATATATATATATATATATATATATATATACACACAATCATATTTGACTTAATAGTCCTGGGAGAGCCAAGCCCTTCTTTTGAAGATTCCTCCCAGATAGTTTGCCTTTTGCCTTATCCCCCTGCCGATTCCTCTCCCCAATCACTTTAAAATCCGATTCAACAGAATCAAGCAACCGTGTTTTTTGTTTTCCTTTTATCCGACTAGTAAAGAGAAATAAAAATCTACTTTGGTCCAGTTTATTCCCTTTCACTTTAATTTATTTTAAGGATGTCAAAATCATTAAAATTTCTACAAATTTCAGAATTACAACGTCTTCGCCAAAGGCCATTTCCTTTGACGCCACCGAGTATACTCCACAGAACGACTGGATTTCGGTCAGCAGAAGCCGACTGTTCTTTGGTTCGATTGTAATTTACTTCTCTTTTGCACTCAAATTTGGAAAAATAGCTAAATGGAAAGAGAAAGCCATTACCAGAAGGAAACTTAAGGCTCCAGACATTTCCTTATTTTTTCTTCACGGCGTAACCTTTTACTATGGAAATGTGTGGTAGCCGAAAAAAACCGATTTCAACCGAATGTCCAGCATTAAAATGTGTGGCGCATAAAATACACAGAAAGGCACAGAAATGGACTCAAACGAAAAGAGAACGAGTGATTGCTAGGGAGGTAAACAAAAGGTGCCGCCTGTCCTTCCCCGGAAGTTGTTATTTCTGTGTCTCACGTTTAGTCGTGACATCCCACGAGCGCATCTGGGAAATTGAACTCCGATTACATTACTGGAAACCGAAGTGTGTGTGTGTATTGCCACTGAAGGAAATAAAAAAATGTACATCAATAGTAATATCACGCGTGGGATATGATCTTTTAAGCGTTTAGCCGATTTTTATTGATCTTTCCCGGAAAAAAATTTACCCTTACTCCCCTTAGAATCCCTTTTTTTCGATCTAGATTTCTACCAGAGCCTAACACTTTTCACCCAAACAACAGATCGTAGGTAATATTGTTTGAGAAATTGGCCTTAACCTATGCAAATATATCCTATCACACTTTTCAACAATTATATATATATTGAAATCAGAAGTGAAATTGCTTGTTGAGATAATCATCACTGCTTGCAAGTTAATGTATGTTTAAAAGCATTTAGAAAAGAGTTGCTCACAAATAATACATAGACTCAAATATAGAGAACAATTTCCCAGCAAATTTCATCATACGTGGAAAGTTTTCAGCAAACAAAAAATTTTAAAAGTCAATTAATGTCACAGCATTAAACATATAATTCATGGAGTTATCTAACTGCATGCCAATAAGTCCAAGTTTCAGCTCCTCAGGTACTGTGCCAAAATCAGCAATGGTGGGATAAGACAGCGAACTGAATTTAGACTTAATTTTGTTAAGTCCTGAAATCTTGTATCCTGGTCCTCCAAGATTTACAGATGATCTCATTCTTCGCAGAAACATTTTCATGCACTTTCTGTTTTCTTAATAAAGGGGAAATGATAATAATTGCCTTCTCCTGATTGCCTTACAATCAGACCTAGATTTACTCTTCGAATGATTTTACGCTCGGGACGGAAATCTCAGTTCAAGGCGGATTTTTCTGACATTTTTGGCGTACACCACAAAAAAAAAAAATTAACGAGCCGATATTTGCCCACTCCTGATTTAGACGATGTAGCGCCATAGTCCTTTCATCACTTGTGATAAAAAGTATAACAAAAAGCTTGCTGGCTTTGTACAGAATATTTGTTACGTCCCCCCCCCCCACACCACCACGAGCTTCCTTCGAAAAAAATCTTCGTGTGGACCGATGCGGGTTATCTGGAGATTCGAGCTCAAATGGTTCGACTTAACAAGGTTCTACAGTATTTCGATCAGATGTCTATCAAGGCTAACATATTTCGATCCAGCTACAGCTTGAAGTGGGATTGCTCAAAGAAGTTACCCCAACGGTATTTAGGTTTGAAACATCTGTGTCGTAATACAATGGGTTGCAGATATATTCCCTTATTATTTGAATTATATCAAAGTGATTAAGAAGGCCTATGGACTAGAACTCCACCTTTAAGCTTCTGTAGCATGCCATTAGGGATTATTGAGGGTCATATATACTTAACGTTCAATGGTACAATGAAATCTTTGTTATTCTACTAGATAGACTTCAGTGGATTCGAATGATGAGTGTAATACTCAGGCCAAAAACTTTCGACTCCACCATCCCGTCACATTGGCCCTCAATGAATCTGAAGTCAATGAGCACTTCTGATTCGATAAGAATGAGGTTTTGTTGAGAATCTCCGAACTGTATGCTGCTTCTCTTGCACAGTTTTCTGGAGAGAATATGCTTAAAAATATTCTTTCCGTGCATCTGAAACGTATATCAACTCAAAATTATTTTTTATATCTCTATGCTGGAGGCTTTATGTCCGTTCTTGAAATTCTGTGGCTTAAAGTGGTTTTTAATTTAGTTTCTTTATTTACAGTTTGCTTGTAATTGAATATTTTCGGAAAAACAAATATACATTTTATTCTTTGGATAACTGACTTATAAACTGTAATAACTTTTTATGTCTTGTTTCTTTTTAAAACTTGACTGATTATTATTTTACAAAATAGACATAATATCCTTTACCTCCGGCATATAGATATATCAATGAGATAAATAAACATAGTTCTGATAAAAGCAGTCTTTGTAAGAAATAATTAAATCATCAGAAAAAGTATTTTTTAGTTATTATTTGTAACATATCTGGCAACTTCAAGCTGCAATTAAATCTTCTTGCTTTTGCATTAACTCTACAGCATTTGTAAATGGAAAACACGCCTTTTAAGAACAATTAGAGTAATTATGTGTTACCACAAAGCAATTTTGAAAAATCGGATGAAACGTATTTATTATTTATCATAATCACATATATTTCGAAGCACTCCAATTAATAACAATTACAGGTTGAGTCAACATATTGTACAACAGCAAATTACATAGGCCAAATGAATTTAGGAGTTCGAAGAGCGGCGAAAAAGTTAGGGGCGATTGTGCATCCAAGCCTTGACATTTCTAAAGGGGCTATGAAGGCCATAGAGGTCCTCATCACCGACCTGAACCAAAGGATTGTGACCACCTTTTTAAAGAACTGTAAAACTGGAAGAAAAAAGAAATCAGGTCTAGTGAAAGAAGATGCTGCTCAAAAGGTGATTGAAGAGATGCTCCCTGGATTTCTGAGAAAATGTGCTATAGCAGAAGCTCACAAGTACCTCGCGAAGTTCGCTGCAGGGTATTGTCATTCATCCATTCATACTTTTTGAATTCATTCATGTACCTTAATATGGCCCACCAAACAATTTTTGCCATGGCATTTTTTAAGGGAATATTGAAAATATTTTCTTGGAATTCCTCGCAGCTAATGTCCATGATTACTATTTTCAGGGTGAAATTTAGTTTAAACCTAACTCTTGGCGATGAAAAAAAAAAAAAATTGAAAAAATAAATCTCCAAATCTAATAATACGTATAATGAATTAAGTTAGTAAATTTTTTGGTAAAATCCAAGTTTCGCGTGCTGCTTGGCGCGATTTTCAAAATCGCACTAAAGTGGTACTTAAAGCGTAGTTACCAGAAAATAAGGTAATAAGAAAAATGGTTGCCAGTTAATTGATTTTTTTTTTGTCGTCATGCAGGACTCTAAAATAGGATCAAGCCAAATATTTTTCATGGTTTTTTATTTAGCGCTCTGCGTAATGTCTTCGCTACTCCATAAAAAAGCGCCTATTTGGCAATTTTCAAAATCTTACCAAGCTTGGGGTTAAACTGCTTTCCCCCTCTGTTTACATGGCAGGTATGTAGACCGTTATTTGGGGTCGCGATAGCCAAGTAGTCATGGTCACGAAATCGCAGCCGGTGGTTTTAGTCGAGTCGTGGGTTCGAGACTTGATGGCACAAAAGGCCCCCTGTGCAATCGGGGCTGATGCTCGCTAAATCTGTCAAGGCACAAAGTCCTCCCGGGAAATAGTGTGGAAGTTAGGAGAGGTGGTGCCATCTCATGTCTTGTCCTCGTCACTTGACGGAGGTTCAAAATTACGAGGTCCCTTGCCAATAACCCTCGCGTTGCTTCCATTGCGACGTTAATTAAACCAAACCAAAAGCGAACTGCTATTTGACTTTGCATGTCTTAGTAATTCAAAAGCAACTTTTATATACAGCTATTTGATGCTAAAACTAATTTTACTTTCAAATGACGATTGTAGCATTTTAAGATATGAAATGCAGGCTGGATCCTAGCCTTGGTGACAGAAAACAAAATGGCACCAGAAGGCGTAATAGATTCGTCGAATTGACGACAAATATAATGCAGCCTTATTTTGGCGTAATTTGGTGTTGTTTTGTTTTCCGTTGCTAATTGTATCTAAAGCTAAGCTATAAAGGTGAAAGTAAAAAACAGAGCTGTATAAATATAGCGGAACACGTATGACATTATTCCTCATGGGGAGTTCTTTGAGTTGACGACCAAAACAGGAAATGAAACCTAACTCATCAAAAATTCTTTTTAAATCTTACGAGGTTGTTCAAAAATCGCGAGTACTTTTTCGTTAGCTAGGTACCAGATAAAACCGTGAAGGTCAAAAATTGGATCGGGCAATCTTCGCCAAGTGGTAGCTAATATCTTTAGGCCATAAAAATGTGATAAAAGTCCTCCAGTGTCAAACATTCTTTTTACATCAACATTTAGACATGGAGATAATCGCGCCAACTTTTAAGCTTGGTGTTTTTTTTCTGATATCCACTAACGGAAAAGTACCAAATCGCTAAGTCAGAAAATTATCAGTTGGGCATAGTGGTGCAAGCTAGCTTCAAATGTAAAAAGAAAATAATCAAACAGGTGCATTGAAAATGTAAATCAAATTAAGATGAAGCATTATACAAAGATTTATAGAGATTGTGCGCGTGGCGAAAATTCCTTTTTTGACACATTTTTCTCGGCATACATTGTTTTTTTTTTTTTTTTTTAATTCTTTTCTTTTGGATCTGATGCAGTATATATCCTGATTAACGTCAGTTTTTTTTTTTTTTTTGGTTGAGATTTTCGGTACTTTTGCGTTAAAGGGGTCCGTAAAAAATTGCCAAATCGCATTGTGCGAATTCACATTTCTCCCGACGTAGTACTATTGCGGTTGTCCTTCATATCGTTCCCGATCAGCAAAAAGAAAAAAAAATTAACCATCGCCAACGGCCCCCTTTAACGGAAAAGTACCGATTTTTCTTTCCAAATTTCTTGTACGCAGGTTGCCATATTAGGCCTAAATGGTGCGCGTATTAAGTTAGCTAAACGAAAGCCGCACTTGGTGTCCGGAAGTTTATTGCTTAATGACACTTTTTCAAAATTTTTTATAGTTTATAATTTCGATTTTAATTCAAATTTTGAATTTCACTTTTTAGCACTGAATTACTGGTACTTTTCCGTTAAAGGGGGCCGTTGGCAATGGTTAATATTTTTTTCGCCAAACGGGAGTGATCTCAAGAGCAACTGCAGTTGTACTGCGAAGGGAGAGAGATGAATTTGCACAACGCGATTTAGCGATTTTTTACGGCCCCCTTTAACGGAAAAGTACCGAATTAGATTTTAAATAGATATTTTAAGTCGTTTTTTAGACTAATTTTCATACATTTGCAAATAATATTTTTCTGATAAAGCTGCATTTTAACGAGCTAAATGCTCTGGTAAAATCCTATTTTTGCCTACGACTTTGCGACTGAATACAAAATAGAGTTAAATCATTTCAAAAAGTTTGCATTTATAGAAAGGATTAATATGATTTTATTATTACAAAAGGTTTTTAATTCGACGTATGTATTATGCTTTTTGGTGCCATTTTGTTTCCCGTCGCCAAGGCATGCGAAAAATAGTATCCAACCAAATATCCTTTTCTCCTAATTATTTATTCCTTAATTTCTATTTATTTTCATAATCATTTTGTCAGATTGTTTTCACTTAAGAGTATAAGTGGGTTCTGCCGCAGAAAAAATAAATTCCCTAAGCGGCAACACATGTGGGGATTTTATTCTTTCCTTTTGGATTTGATGCAGTATATACCCGATTGAATTGAATAAGAAATAAAAGGTAAGCGTTTTTTTTTTCTCCTTAATTTTCCGATTTTTGACTGGGATGTTTATGCTTTCCGAAAACCATGCTAGGTTTAGGAAGTCATGTAATGGAGTAAGTTTCAGGTCTAATATTGATCTCCAGTACAGAATTTTGCCTCTGAGAGACAGTATCACATTCGCTCCTCCGAATTTACCAGTTCTGTATGAATAACAATATACTCACGAAAAGTTACAAATTTATAAACTGGAGTGATTCCCACACGAAAGTGTAGATAAATCAAAAGCACTTAAGTTATCAAAAGAATATAATTTAACATTTTACTTTTATTTTTATTTATTTTCATTCTTTTATTTATTTATTTAGCTTTTTCGGATAAATTAACGAATCATTTCATAGAATGAAAAAAAAAAATTCATTTTTTATAATATGGCATTATGGAATATTTTATACTATGACACTATACGATAATCCGACAACATGGAAGTGAGGTTACATCCGGATGTGTTTATTGGTTTCTCACAAATGCCTAGCGTAAAATAATGTATCAAAAATCAGGAAGCAATTTAATTTAAGGAGGTACTTGATTATATATTGGTTCTTTTCCATTAGTTGCGCACCAGACAAACCCCGCTAAGTTGGCGCAGTTATCACCTAGAGGTAGCTATATCACTTGATGATAAAAATGCATTACAAATAAAAAATTCACTTGGGTCAAATATTCTTTTCACGTCAACATCTAAACTTGACAATAACTGTGTGACCTTTTAAGCTTTGAGGTTCTTATCTGGTACCCAGGTAGCGGATAAGTTAAACTTTTTAAACCTCAGCTCAATTTTATTCATCGCCAGTATGATAAATCCCATTTTCTTTCTTTATCAAAAACATAGAATTTTTCATTGAATTTTAGTTTTGTGAAATGTGTTAACTCCATTGAAATTTAACACAAGAAAAAAAAATCATTAAATGGGTGCAATGAATTCCAATTAGATGAAAGTCAGAATGTAAGATATATCTTCATGGTAATCTCTTTTTTTTTTTCTTATGTAAAATGCAATTGTTCAAGTAAAAAATTGGATTCGGTACTACACAAAATTTCTAATCCGCGATTAAAATGAAATAGTTATCTTTTACTATTATTTATGATTTACTTGATATTTTGGTTTTACCATTTTTCTAAATCATTCGAAATGTTTTTTTCGCGTATGTTAGTGCATTAATATGTATCACGAGCATGAACATTTTTCTGGTTGTTTGAAAACACATATACAGTTAAACGAATATCGATATTTGAAATACTCTTGGAAATTACTATTTGACAATTATAGGGTTACGGCTATTGAGATACATTCAATTTTGGTATTAATACTCAAATATGGTACAACGTAATTCGGCGGATATTGTTGGAAACGAAAATAACCAAGAAGGTAAATAGAAAATTTTTACAAATCAACTGTACAGGAACATTTTGCAACGCAAGGCTCTGATCTGCAAAATGACGAGGAAATGCCATGTAATCCAGAGATCCCCACCCTTGCGTTCTTCGACAGTCTTGCATGGTTGTGCGACCAAGATCTTTATAGGTTTTAATAAAATGTTATGGGAAGGTTTAATAGAGAAATATCAGCGTATTTGTTTCAGAAAAAAGCTTTCGCTTGTGATTAGATATTTATCATTTTAACTTGTCTTGCCAGACGTACCGGATTGATCTGAATTTTATGAATTGGAAGAAATCGACCCTAATGGTTTGTAATTTTCTCTCAATTATTTGTTCAAAATTAAAAGAATGTCAAATATATTTTTAATACATCCATGTACTACTGTACTGTATGCCAGAACAGCGCTATACTAAGAGTTCTATATTATGATGCCACTATGATGGGGAGTTTCCGTTTCATGGCTATTCTCCTAAATACTGTGTTATATTTATTGCTAATTATATGCTCATATTTGAAAAAATGAATTTTCCCGTCTCTCCACTGGTATTCTAGAATGAGCTACACTTGGCACTCAAATATTTGTAGGTGATAATTCGCCAAATCAAGCGAATTATCGCCGACAAACACAAATCCATTATACATGCAACCCTAAAATTAGCACTTGTTAATTTGACAGTTTTCTTAAATAGGATCGTGTGTGAGACTAAAACGCATTTTCACCGAAATACCTAATCGTTTTCAAACAATACGAATTATTAATTCATCTATGTCACTCTCCTAATATACAGGCTCTTGAAGAACACTATATACTATATTACAGGATCTTGAAGTACACGCCCCAAATGCAAGTGAAACGGAAGCCGAAGCTGAAGCCCCTCGACGCTCCCAAAGAATTCATGAGGTGCACCCCGAATCTACTGTACCTGATTGACCCCACGGCGAAAGCAGACCAGGATGCCAAGCATATGGTTGGTGACATTCTCAACCAGATGTGCAGACAAGTGATCAAGAAGGCTAACGAGCTGGCTTCAAGGAACCAGACCACCCCTAATCTCGGCACCCAAGAAGTGATAAATGCTCTGAAGGAGACCTTGGGCCCCAATATGGCCAGGCACGCTATAGCGGAGGGCACACGCAACTCCCTCCTGTTCTTGAACGATCGCAGTGCCTACAAGATAGAGGATTTTGTGTACAAAGTACGAAAGATCGATTTTCAGCACAGTGAGGCTTCTGATGCAGTGATAGCAGAATTAAAGGAAACGCTCAATTAATAGTTTCATTTCATTGACAATTCATTGCTACAATGGATGAAAAAATTTTAATTTTAGGTCTGATATTTACATTTCATCTCTTGGTTCTCTTATTAGAAAGTATGATGCAGCCTTTGAAGATGAGATCTCTCAGAGATATCGTAGAATTAAAGAAAATATCCTCAGGATTATGTCTTTCAATACAATCTTTTATAACGTGGTTGTTGTTTCCTTCATTTGCACATACACATCCAAAGATTTCGAGAAACAAAGTTTTGTTACAGACAGTTTTGCGTTATGTCAATTAGAAACCAATTTCCTTTTGAAAAGAAGTATTGGAGGGGGCATGAGTGATACAATTTTTTTCCTCCTCCCTCCCTCGTTATTAACGATCGTATTATTCATGAGACTGTAACCAAGATACTCGATCTGGGTTCTAAGCCACTCAAAACTCCCCTTGCTGAATATTCTCTTTTATAGTTTCCTCCTCAGGGGCTTACCCTCTTTAAGTAATTACGGGCATAATGACCCCTAAGTACCTTATAGATCTTTTTCTTTCCCATGGGACTTATTGTTTCTAGTAAATACGGGTGATGTGCACCCGGAGTACACTGACAATCATTCTTTGTTTTCAAACTTTGATCTTGTCAACCAATTTAATCTTCCTTTTTTAAGGATTTATGGGATATTCCCAAATTTTTTCCTTTAATTTTCATGATCTTCAATACTTTCGGCATACAGTTGCTTTTGCTTACAGTTTCTTTGTTGCTTAATCTTGCTTATGCGTATTGTGACACAGTTGAAATAAAAAGTAATATTGACTTAAGAGGATGCCACAGATTCTCTTTCAAGGATGTTTGAAATAACCATTATCTAAAAATTGTGCATTATTACACTCAGAAAAGGCTGTGTAGCGGTCGAATTTAAAGTTTTCCTGGTTTAATTTAAAAGAACTTTTTTTTCAGTCAAAATAAAGAGACTTCATGCGTTCCCTCCTGGACCACACAAAGTTGGATTTCAAACGAGAATTGACTTGTAGACTCGACTTTTAGATCTAACTGATTCCAGAATGTCCACAAAAACTCGTGATAACTCCTAATTTAATGTAAGCTCTAACCAATCATGTCGTTTTTGGAATTTAAAATAGTTAATCTTGTAAAACTGTTATATTCGGTGCAATTTAAGACCGAAAACAACAAGTTTTTTTTAAAGTCATATTGAGTGACCCCTTTCTTATATTACATGTCCTTTTGGAAGATACGATTGGATTGCAAATTACAGCCTTTCGTTCTAAAAAAATATTCTCCTTCCTACGTTAAGAGATTAGTCATTTGTTGTTTATTCAACATCATTTATACATTCAACAATATTATATTATACTATATTATTACAGCGAAATTCCTCCAATATTACAAATGTTTTTTCCACTTTCCATTTTACAAAAAATTTATTCAAAATTTGGGATCTACTTACTACAAACCAGAATGCAGTAGAGTGTTTTCAATGGTCTGAAATCTTGGAGTAAAAAAATGTGTTACAGTTTGTTATTACATATGAAAATGGACAAGCAGTGACGTTGTAACGTTAAAGATTGAGGCAAGAGATTATTGTTACATAAATTCATCATATGAGTGTAAAGTAAACGCGACTGAACGTGGAGGATAATTGAGAATGAAGATTTATTCACAATATTCAGGAAACGATAAAGCACAGATAGCAAAACTTGTAAAAATTAATGACACAACAGGAACAAATTGAGCTCTTGAACAGATCAGCAACACAAGCAAATACAAATCATTGGTAATGACAGTATTATGCATATAGTACTTGTTATAACTTTCAGCTCACCAGCTAATTAGTTCCTACGGCAGACAAATTTCCAAAGTAATACTCTGCACTTTAAAGGCAGACTCCAAAGACAGACTTGGCAGATTCCCTCAGATTTCCCATCTCCATATATTTATAGTTGTTCCGGCCAGTTGTGATGTCACAAGGAATGTTTAGAAAAATTCTATAGCTTCTCTGGAAATCGAGATTTCGGGAAAATTTCAGCTTTACCTTCATTTTATTGCCAAAAGTTAAAAGTAATTAAACTCGTCGCCAAGATCTGGGAGTCATTGCTTAAGCTTTCTTCGGTATCCAACAGACATCTGTTAAAGTATTTTTCTCATTCATGAGAGTAACTTGCAACAAAGCGTCATTGCAGGTTCGTAACAGTGCTTATTGTTAGAGTTTCTGGTAGACTACTCATTTCCAAGCAATAAGAAAAAATGTTGAAAATGGTTCCATAATTTTCCCGAACTTATGGAAAGCTTATGAAACTGGAGAATTAAGATTTGCGATATTCGAGTATTTCAAAGTTAACCACCATCATAAGTTTGATGATCCGAAGACTAATGAGCATACATAGAAAGTTTAAAGGTTGTGGGATTCGGCCAAATGGGTGTAATTAAAAAATCGGCTTACTGCGCACCACTATTTGATTCCCATACATTCTTAATTATGTGTTGTCGGATTAGATTCATATATTCATTATGGCACAGGATTGACAACGAAGGGAACCCATTCATTTCTACTTTAAATGGAATTAGGAATTTTTGGTTGCTGAAATGATTGGAGCGTTTCAGAGGAATTGAGCCAACTTTCAATGGTTGATGGAGAACTTTTCGTGATCGAAGGGAATTTATACAAATATCAAAGATTGTTGTATATCAGGGGTGGTCACAGTGTAGTTCTTATGCGATTAAAATGCATATATGAGGTATGGTAAACTGAAACTTATCTATGTCCAAAGATAATTAATTTATTTGATTTCATTTTAGGATCTCAAAACGAAGGGTGAAAAATCCAAAGCGTCTCCTTCTATAATTTATTTTTATGAGTCTTCACAAATCGTATCTGGGATCTAATGGTCGAAAAAACTCTATTTGTGGAAAACTTAATAAAATAGTGCTGTTTTTTTAGGGGGGGGGGGTAAAATGAAAATATCCTTGTATACCTCACAGTTGAGATTATTATGGCCATTTCCAGGCAATAATCTCGTGATCTTAAAAACTATCTTGAGGGAAAATTCACAAAACTGTGTTATCTTGTAGAAAAACTAAGTATAATATGGAGAACTTTTACAATTTCCATCTGGCAACACTTAATAAATCTTCTTAAACATTAATAAGTTCTTTAAAATACTCTTTCTCTGGAATGATGCTTTCAAAGCTAGTGTAGTTGGCCACTCCTGTCATGTATTTTCTGAATTCTCAGAGAGCTACAAGAGAAAAAGCGAAGAAATAAACCACGAGGGAAGAAAAAGGGTAATAATATTCTGCGGTCACTTTTTTCCCTTCCGCGCCGGCGAGTGCCTTGACCACATTCCATTCGGATAACAATAACGAAGTAGAGCAGCGCAACAAAACAAAAGTAATTGATTTTGCAGGGAAACAAAAGTAGATCGCAGCCAATAAAAGAGCTTTAATGGCTTTATCCATATCGGCGGCCGACTTAATGATTTAATCACTGTAATTGAGCAGCTCAACTAATCGGCCGAGAAAGCCACGTGTAATTAAATAACAAGGTCCTGCCTACACCCCTCCGTGGTCACGACCGTCCACTCCAACACAATGGCCACTTCCTTCACGTGAATGTTGTGCCTGCCGTTTCGGGTGTCTTCTTTGCTTTGCGTTATTCGTGTCACTTTCAGGGTCTTCGTACCCACCCAGTGGTCAACGAGGTGGAATGTCAAAAAAGCATTCGACCGCTTTTCAGTGGATTATGAGGTAAAGTATTTTAATAGGTAGCTTATTGTTTTAAGGGAATAATTTGATGACGCCTTAAGCGATATTTTTATTCGTAAAGCGGAACAATGGGAATAAAAAAAAAGAGTTCTTTAAAAATTATTTTCATATTTTAAAAAATACTTGGAAGAACAGGATATTGATTTTACAATTATACGATTCATTATAACGATTATCATACAACATTCTATTATATGAATGATACATTATTTTGAAATTTTATTTAAAGCCTTTTTTCCCACCTCCCACCATATCCCTTTTTGTATGGATCTCTTCCTTTAGGTCAGTGGTATGCGTAGAATTTTGTTTGAAGGTGGTGTTCTATTTGTAAATATTCTTATCTTAAGCTATTCTTGTAAGGAATTATTTTAGAATCACTTGGGGGGGGGAGGTAGAGAAGTGCTTGGAGCCCCATGGATTCCACGGGCTTAAGGATACCTTTAATGGGCAAACGTACATAGTAACTGATAAAAAGAAATTAATAAATTATATCAAAGACAATTATCACCCCAAAATTTGACATAAAGAAATTTTCCGGGGAATTAAATGTCGCTTCCGGACTGAAACGCAGGAGTTATGGATAAGTTACGGCATCTTTATGTTTACCACTGATATATTAACCCTACTCTGAATATGCACGTTCAGTTACTGTTCGCCAGTAGTATCTAAATAGATATTCCCTGACGTACGTTCAAGTTCGTAAGTGGCTTAGTAACGTTACATATATTCATGAAATAAAAATATTTTTTAAAGTAAAGTTTTATTTCCTTAAAAACTAAGGTGGCCAGTTTTTTTATAATGAAAAGGAAGATGAAAAAAATTTAAGAAAAAAGTATAACGTAAACAAATGAAACATTTTATGAATTCAAACAAAAATACACTAATTATGCTTACTTTCCTTTTAATTATTTAATTAAACGAGTATTTTCCCATCGAATGAATATTTTTTGTCAATATATCATTGTCTAACAATGTATTGGAAATTTTGGAGCAAGAAATATCCTTTATATTGAATTTCACGGTAAGTGCTGCAGCTAGAGTATCAATATTCAGTCTTGATTCCACACTTATTCAAAAATCATTACCAATTGAAAAAACTCTTTCAACTGTTGCACTAGTTCCAGGGCAGCCCATTGTAAATTCAACACTAACTAAATTTTCTTATGGAATGTGTTCATTTTTGAAATGAATAAATATTTTCCCAGAGATTAACAGATTAGTTTTAAAATACCAAAAAGGAGGACAGGTGGAGGACATTTTTCAAGGAAGGACAGAACCTACAAAAGGAGGACTGTCCTCCCTAAAGGAGGATGATTGGTCACCTTATTAAAAACATATAATCTGTTTATCTTGAATAAGAACATTAAGGTAAGTGAGTAGTAAAAATGCTTCAATTTGATGGCTCTTTGCAGTATCCGTAAATGTATTATCAGAATTTGATAAATGGAACGTTCAAAATTTGAAATTATAAAAAAAAATGGGCTTTGACACAGAGAACAATATCTTTATTTGCATCTTTTCTCAAAACGTGTTTCTTAGGATTCTGGTACACTTTCTTGAAAACAATAAACAGTTACGAAAAAAGTGTTTTAAATAAAATAAATGAAAAATGTAAAAGTTAAAATTTTTTTTTTAAAAAGCCTTTTTTCATGTATGCACGTACCTTATTTCATGATCTTTTAGAATCTAGGGTAACATCAGTACAACTGGAAACCATCTCTTTTTATAAAGGTTAATTTAAATGGCATATTTTAGCACAACCTTTCGAAAGTTCTTAATACTTTGTGAACAAAAGCATCCTGAGTTTAAGAAATAGATTTAAAATCAGACCACAAATGCAGTTCCTGGTCACTGTTTTACATTCAATCTCCAAAATGAATTAATTTCTCAGTGGGCATTTTCCATTGATAAAATACATCGTTCTCAAAAACTCTTGCACATCGTTTAAGGAAATATTTCTCGGTTTAATGTTGCAGAAATGGTATTTGACCTAAAATTGTAAACTTTTATCCTACAACAAGCTTAAAAATGTTTTTGGGGGTCATTTGACGATCAAGAAAGAATAGTTATCGCTTGTGTCATTTCGAGCTGAATGCTGCGAAATTTCATCGTACAGGTTCGTTAACTAAATAGAGTTTGTTTTTTCTTAGAATTACAGTCATTTCAGGAATAGTTCTTTTTTTAAATGGATTTTTTTTCTTTTGAAAATAATTCTATTGATCATATATTTATTTGTAAAGTATTTTTCTTGACACATATAACTTGACAGATTTTCAAAATGATGAGGTTCATCACCAATTGCCCTCGTATTGCTTCAAGTGTAACATAAAAAACTATTGACGATAAGTGAAAATAAATACAGAAATAATTTAGGTCAAAAATTTTGAGACTATAATTGAGACCAAGTTTACAAATCTAATTTGAAAATGCGGTGTTTTTTTCACAAATTCGTATTGTAAAAATATTTATTTTCTTAAAAACTACAAAAATATTTAGAGATACAATTACGTCTTTATAGATAAAAATAAAATTATTAATGGAACTTATCCTTTGAATAAAGAAAAAGGATTTTTGGATTGGAAAATGGGGGTTTATTTTCCATTTAACTTTCCTCGGGATGGGGAGATGGATTGTTATAGCCTCGAGTGAGTGAATGAGTGAAAGTGAATATTAATGGTGCAAGAGCCAGATGAGGCTATGCTGCTCCAAACAAGATGTAATTGTAGTCTAGATGTGAAAAAATTGGGAAAAGATAAAAAATGTTATTACCTCGAATTTTTTGAAAGGAAAGGCGCGAGAAC
>BMAW01068131.1:382012-401104 GCA_019974015.1 Nephila pilipes
GTGAGGGTTCATGCATCGTCTGTATCTTAAAAAGACAGATACCTTAAATAGTATCCGTTTAGTCGTCTACAGTTGGGGCTACTTCGAGCGTCACCAATCACACACACACACACACACACACACACACACACAATAATAATACTATGACTATATTCACAACAAAGATATCAAGGCAAAATAACGTATATGTTGTGGACGGTCAAAATCCGAAACAGAGTAACACAAAAATAAAATCCCCAGTTTGATTTAGTTTTAATCATTTAAAGTATGTGCTCACCCAAAATCACGTTTTCAAACATTTTCGAAAGTTTCTTTATTACTTTAAGTTCACATTTTACGATTTCAAAAGGCTTTGTTTTAAAACCGAAAGTTCAGTTTAAGACCAAGAGCAATACGTAACTGAACGAAGTACAACAACTAACCCAGAGATGGCGCTCGTAGTAAACCAGTAACCAGGTCTTTCTAGAGTACTAACCTTTGCTTGAAACGTGTCAAAATTTTAAGTCGATCGGACCAGAAACAGCTGAGTTATCGAGGTTGGAGTAAAGTCGTTTTGTAGTTTGTTTAAAAAATGGAAAAAACCGAGTTTCGTGTTCTGATAAAACATTGTTTTTTAATGGGTAAAAACACCGTGCAAGCGAAACAATGGATTGAAAAATGTTACCCGGACTCTTGTCCATCAAAAGCAACGATTTGTCGGTGGTTTGCCGAGTTTAAACGTGGTCGTACCGACACAAATGACGCGGAACGCTCGGGTAGACCTGTGGAAGCCGTTACACCGGAAAATGTGAGTGAAGTGACAAAAATTATAATGAAAGATCGTAAAGTGAAGCTCCGTGAGATTGCTGAGATGACACAGATATCATATGGAAGTGTATTTACTATCCTTCATGAAAAATTGAGCATGAAAAAGGTTTTTTCCAAGTGGGTGCCGCGATTGCTTTCGATGGAACAAAAACAGCAACGAGTCGATGATTCAGAAAGCTGTTTATCGCTATTTACTCGCAACAAAAAAGATTTCTTGCGTCGTTACGTGACCATGGACGAAACATGGATACATCACTACACTCCAGAGTCGAAGCGGCAGTCATCTGAGTGGCGCACAGCTGGCGAAAGCCGTCCGAAGCGTCCGAAAACGCAGCAGTCAGCTGGCAAAGTCATGGCGTCAGTTTTTTGGGATACGCATGGCGTGATTTTCATTGACTACCTCGAAAAAGGTAAATCGATCAACAGTGATTATTATATTGACTTGCTGGTGCGTTTGAAGGAGGAAATCGCAAAAAAACGACCGCACAGTCTCAGGACTTATTGATCCATGTGTTATATTCGTTCAAGTAGGTCTTCTCGTCCGAAACGCTCTTGGATCTGTTCGATAACATATAGATAATTAGATGACGTATCCAAAAAAAACACCTACTCACAACTCCAGCTGCTTTAGAATCTGGCACCACTGCTTATAACAAATATCAAAACTTTACTCCTGCTCTTAAGTTTCATCAAGTTGAATTTTTCGAGTTGACTCCAAATCACCAAAAAATTTTTCGTATCACTCCAAATTTCTTTAATTCAACTTTAGGTAGCTTGAATTTTCGTTTCTCACTGAAATTTGTAGACAATAATGTTTCATACAGCTTCGATATATTTTCTATATTTATATCTACACACATCTTCAGCTTCTAAATCCTCCGCATACTTTTCATCACTGTCTTCAACTTGCAACAGTTCCTTGTAAGCTTCATCTTGCCGAAAAGTAAAAAGTTCACATTTATCTTTTCGCTGTGTATTCAAAATAGACTGTTTTTTCAAATGTGGTCTATCATTTACCAATTCTTCATAAATTTCGCTTTTACAGGTTTAAAAGTAATTCTAAAACCTTTTCGCTTTCAGCTGTTCCATATCAAATACTCTTTAACTTTCCAAATTATCAACCGCCAATTTCGGCCACACTTTGGGTGCCATAAAATGTTAATGTTAAAAACAGAAATTAAATTTTGGGCTCTCGTGCATCCATCAGATATTTAGTAGTTGTCTCAAAATGAATTATAAAAATAAAATCCAACAGCGGAAACACCAAAACACATTTATTAAAATTACTAAAAAGCAACAGTCAATTCTGCCGAAGCGCAGTCTGCTAAATCCTAACATTCTCCTTCTATCTTTTCGTACCTACATTCAGCTCTCCTTGTCATAACGTCAGCTGCTCTACACTTCTGTTCTACTAGATACGTATAAAAAAAATACATTGTTTACAAAACCTGGCGTAGAACTCGTTGCAGACGCGCCGGGGCTTGAATCCTGGTTTAACTAAGACCCATCGTGTAGAGAGGTTGATGAATATCAAATCAGTCAGGGCTCAAACTCATCACAATGACTTGACGTCGATGTGGGATGCTAAGTCAATTGCAGTATTCGGATTTTGGCTTAAAATTACGGGGCAGATCTGGCCAAGTCATCAGCTAGTCAAAGGAACTTCCAAGACGTACCTGGGAGGGTTCACTTGAAGGTATATCCCCTCTTTTTTTCTAGTTTTTTGTGAAATGAACTTCTAAAGTAAATAAAGTTTAACTGCGCTTAAGCTGTTTTAAACGCGTATATTTGTATGATATATGGAGAGAAAAAAATTTTAAATCACATCCAAATTTATTTTATCACGTATCCATTGATGCATTAAAAATTTTTGTTGAATTTGTATAAGCTGTATCCGTGGATACAGCTTATACAAGTCATAATCAAATAATTCATACTGAATATAATGACTTTTAACTTATATAATCGAAATCAATTGGATTCGAGTCCTTCCTGGATTTAGTGATGAGGGTCCGATTCACAGAACTGAAGCAGTTTCTTCATGGTTGTGTTCTGATCACACATTACGTTTGTCAATACATTCAATATCCTTTGTTTATAGCTTCAACTCGCTCATTCTACTACTAACTAAAACAACCAGCTCCCGTATTGAGCGTTTTATTGTTCAAAAATGAGTCTCTTCTATTTTATTTCAATAATTCAATAATTCTCATATAATGTACGTAAGTCAAGTTTCACCTACTGAGAGAGATTTTCAAATCAACTAGATTCATTTAATGTCTCCAAAGTGTTGGTTGATTAGGAAAAACCGATAGAGACTACGTCATAATATGTAATACGAAAATAATCATGGTACTTCCTGGAGAATCCTGATAATAATTGTTATTCATTAAACGTCGCACTTAAGTAAAAACAATGCGAGAGGGCTATTAAGCCACAGTCAAGTAATGATGACAGAGAGTGAGCTGATATCCCATTTTGCTAACTTACACGGAACAACAGTGTGAAAACTTTCAGCCACGACATATTTAAAATGCAGCAGTCAATCTATACGACAGGTATTTGGTGAAATCGGTGCTCGAACCCACGAATCGACAGAAAGAGAGTTTGTGACCGATATCCCCTAGAAGAATGGTAAGTGCATCTTTCGATAACTGATTCGATAACTTTGCATTCATGTATTGCTTAACATTCTGTGTCGTTTACTTATGAAAATATAGCATTTTGAAAATGAATGACTCATTTTGAATAACACCGTATATCAAAACATTCTTCTTTTATTTCAAAATGTCCGTGATAGCCTAGTGGTCATGATCGTGAGCTCGCGACTGGCAGGGACGTCTTAAGACTTCTTGAGGCCCTGGGCCCTTATGAAAAAATAGGCCCACCTGCAACTCTTTAATCTGATTTGGTGTATAGAGATGTACAATTCAATAAAAGCAATCTATGGTAAAATGATGTTTTACGTGAATATTCATTTTCTTCAAATTAAATTCGTAAAATAATTAATTAGGTCTTCAACATCAATTGTTAATAATATTTCATTTTCAGTACTCATAAAGCTTAGATTGTTCAAACGGGATTGAGTCATACGATTTCTCAATTCATTTTTGACTAGTTTGAGTTTTGAAAGTGAACGCTCACCACCCGCGTTAGTTATCATCATTGATAAGAAAATTCTCATTATTATTTCAATTTTGGGAAACACTGCGAATAGTCTTTCATTATACATATATGCATAGAGTGTGTTGATCCCAATTCTAGTCCCCTCATCCAACAACTGTTCTTCATCTTCATCTGCATTTGTAGAATTACATTTTTTATTAATCTTTCTTTTTTCCATTTTACTCTTTGCTTTTTCTTGGCTTTTCGCCATCAATGATCATATTTGATTTGAAATGTTGACATTCCAAGTTCAGTCCCTCTCCATTAATGTCTTTATTATAAAATTTCGATATTTTCTCGCATGTTATTTTAATTTCTGTCTCATCTAAATTAGAAATATTTTCAAGAAATCCAAACATTTCAAAAAGCTCCTCATGTTTTTTACTTTGCGTTTGTAATATATTGCAAATAAGAGAGTCGGTTATTGGTAAAAGATTTCTATTTTAAATTTCTGGCTATGGATGTTTTCAAATGTTGTGTCGGTGTCTCTATTTCCTTCAAGGAAAGTTACCCTGACACAGCGTTGTCTTACACGCTTGTGAACACTTTTATACTTCCATGACTTTTGGCTCATAATAGTCAAAAGAGTCTCTTTTGGTTTTTATATATATCATTAACGATTTCAATAATTTACATCTTTCAACAAATCTATGTTTTTACTCTGAAGGAATAGATTTACTTTGTCAATACGTGTCGAAATGTCATTCCAAAGGATAGTTAAAAAAGTAGTTCCTAATTCATTAATCTTAATTTTTAGTTTTTTAGCAGAAGGGCAAGTATCCGCTGCCTGTAATTCATTATTAATTAAGCATTTCATGTTCATGAAAATATCTAAATATTTGAAAATACTTGCAAAATTTTTTTAAGAACTCGAAAACCAGAGAAACATTTTTTTTCGCTCTTTCAAATGCATTTTATTCAATGCAATTAAAAGCAATACCCTATATGGAAATAGAAAAGTACGAAACTTCATAGGATTAACATTACGCTCGGGATTGCTTGATGTCATGTCGACTGGAGCCTTAAAGATTTTATATCAATAATAACTGGAGTACCCATTTTCCGCAGGAGGGAAGTTTTAAAATAAAATGATCAGTTATTAAAAATAAATGACCAGTTATAGCTTACAATCCACTTTTAATATATATACTATAGCTTATATCCTAAAAAAAAACTAAGAGATTTCTTTTAATAACACGCGCGTTTGGGGGACGAGTTATTCGAAAAAGAATTGTTATTTTGCTACTAAAAATAAATATATAAATATACTGTTCTAAGAATCTTTATGCCATAATTCAAGTAATATGCACATAACTATGTGTAGCATTTCGCTTTTTCCCCCCTCGTCCTGTTCAAGGGGAAAAAAAGGAGAAAACTCTCTAATTAGTTTGTAAATAAAAAGGTGTATAAAATTAAAGTATATGTAATGAATTTCAATTTCTGCTGAAAAATCTGATTAAACATACACACACAAATAGAAATATTTTAGTGAGGGGTCTTTACACTAACTTTGTACTGTGTTTGACGAGAATTTCTCCATTTTTGATGTTTACTCTTGAAACATTAAATTATTGTACAGGCATTTATTTATCTAATTATCAAACCGTACTCTAGGATTCCTGATTATGTGATTGTTTTTCTACATTTATACAGCATTACAAAAATCTGTAGTAATGTAATATATTCATTTTATAAATGTTTCTTTTTATTTGGGTTTCAATAATAATAAAAAAGACAGTCATTTGAATTTTTAAGCGAGTAAAATCACGCTTTCCATATTAGAAGCAAATAAAAACATTTCTCTTAATTACAATACACATCGAAAACTCTTTTGGAAGACCATAGTGCATTCAAAATGAAGGGAGCGCGCACTTATGCATATTAATCAATATAAAAATATTCTAAAGAGCTCATTGATATATTTATATATAATTTTATAAACAGTTAAATTATTTCATGTTGCTTAGAGGGAGAGAAAGTTTACGAAAAAAGAGCAGAAATTTTTAAAACTTGGTATTATTTTTATAACTCTCTCTATAAAAAAGCAAATACAATTGCAAATTACTTTACTTTTTTAATGCGATACAAATATTTGTTTATTGTCTTCAACCTCAAAGAAATACAATTCAAAAATGAAAACATAATTACCTTTTGCTGTTTCAAACAAATTAAATTTAAAGGAAGGAATTGCCGATTTAGAACTGTAGGCCACTAGTTTATTCAAAAAAGTGTGATTTCCTTCAGCGTCATTTCAACCCTCTTCTTTATTTTACCCTTGATGCCTGTCATTATATAGGGAATGTATTTTTGTCACTTCTGTTGGGGGCCTAAGAATATCTCTTGTCCATTCATGAGCGATTCTTAACTCATGTGTGCAGTTAAATAAAAGATCGCTGGAAGGAGTGTCTGTGACTGTCCTCCCCCCAGCAGAATTTTTATCAATAGATTGGATATATATCTCGCTTTAGAAATAAAACTAATATTTTCCCTGATTCTCAGCAGACATTATAAATAGGAATATTTAATATAGAAGTAACTGTCTTCAACCAGTCATGTCCGTGAATAACATTTGACGATTGAAATTATTCGGATCATGATCTTATTCAGGCCGAGTAGCGGATAAGACGAGGCCCTGGACCCAGGCCCAGTTGGCCCATGCCTTAAGACGTCTCTGGGGACTACCATTGTATCGTTAAGTTATGTGTTCGAACCCTGATACCTCTAAAGACCACTGTGTAGCAGGGCTTAATGGACGATAATATGTCGAGGTTTCAAATCATCCCGTTGGCTTGGTGTGGAATTTGGAGAAGGTAGGTAACAGCTCAGGTGTTACCCTCGATACTTAACCGAGATTCAAAATAACGAGGTCCATCGCCAATAGACCTAGTGTTGCTTCTCATTACGATTTTTGTAAAGAATCAATCACAATCAAACAATCTTATATTTAAAAACTAAAGTAAACATATGTAAACGCTTTCGCTCAATTTATATATATATATATATATATAAATTTTCATAGGAAAATACCAGTGGTGTGAAATACCTCATCTGTGTGGCTTTCCTTGTTTTTCCCGATTTTTTAGACCTTAGTAATTTCCGTATTTATGATCATAAAGTAATAATTTGAGAGCAATTATTTTTAATTATTATTTATAGCGAATAAAAGTTTCCTTAATGAAAGAAAATCTGAAGAAACAGTCTAAAAGCTCTCATTCTGGAAATCTCGGTCTTGCTTAGAGTTTCCAGTCATGAGGAGTTTCAAAAATGTGTTCAGAGTTCTGAAAATTATGATTAATTTTAACTCGTATTTATTTTTTGCTCTAAAATATCTTGTAAGTTTTAAAACAGGATTATTGATTGTCCCAGATAAATCACAGTTTTTTTTTAAAGCCGAAATAGGGTTTCTGCACCTAGTTACACAAATTTAGTTTGCTTCGTTACGATTTTTTATTTTGTTATTAGTAACAAAAATAACGGAACAATTTTTCGGTCAATAAAATCAATACATAGTTTATTTAAAAAAAAATACTATCTGTTCACTATTTCTCTACAAAAACAAACAAAAAATAGCTATTTGCATTAAAAGAAAGAAAGAAATACAAAACTATTGAAACTTATTATAAGAACAAACAAAATATACTGTAATCAGCTTAGCCGATCTACAATTTACCTGTAAAATTTATGATGTTACATAAAGTTTTTTTTAAAAAATATATGTGTATACATATTTTTTAAGTCTTCTGTATAAGAAAAACTTTGAAAATTATTACATTTAAAGTTCTTTTCTGTATAAAAGATATGATAACTAAATGGGCTTTTATAAACGTCATAAAATTTTAAATCATATACTGAAAACACAACATCAATGCTTGTTCAACCTCATATAGTAATTTATTCAGAATTTGCACTAAATAAAATAACTTACTCAAAATTTCTCTGAGTTTAAAACGGAATCATCTGCTTTCATATCCAAGTTGAGATCAGCTACAATAATATATATATATATAGTAGCTACAATATTATATATATATATACATATAGTATGTGTAATTAAAACTAAAACAAAAAAATTTTTAATTACAAAGGCAAATAATTTTTTAGATAACAGAAAAAATAAAAGAAACATTTTCGTAATTTTGAAAAACCTAGAAAAAAGGAAAAGAAAAATTACTCAATAATACCATTAGGAAAAGGATGAAATGCCTGAAAGAATACAAGATAAAATTCAAATCGTAAATAAGTACACACCGAGGTATGAAAATCAATGAAAGCAAATAAGTTTAAATGGCAAAAGAAAAATTAACGTTACATTTATAAATTCTGAATCTGGCTCCTAACAGATCAACTGTTTAAATATATTTTACAAACCCATTATCCACAGAAAAATGTTTTAAGCAGATTTGGAAATTCCATAAAATCAAACAAAACAAAATTCAAATAGGTCACACTATAATAGAAGAAACCAAGTAAAAAATGTGAAGAGACAAAGAGATATACCAAAGCATTAGGCCAATGTAAATAGAAAGAAAAACAATCCAAAAATTAATCAATGAGATTGAAAAAGGTTTAAAAACTTACATAAGACCAGTTGCTTACTTACAAAAACCACGAATCTCATGCTATCAGAGCAAGATTTCTCCACTCTTGATAGAACATAAAATGTAGCAATGCCCTCGATCTTAATGAAAGAGTACTAATTCAAAAGGTTTTAAATAATAATAATAATAAAAAAAAAATACCAAAATATAACAAAGAAAACTTAAAAACAAAATCTAAAAAGAGAAGAAAACCAATCTTAAAAAACAAAAATTTAATTGAAAAGTTTTAAAAACATAAAACCCAAATATAAATCAAAATAAAGAATTGAAAAGAAGGCCACTCAAACATTTAGCTTAAATATGGTGATCCAGGCTAAAAACGATCACTATTACTGACAATTTCTCCCAGAATACCAATAAACTGTTTGTTCTAAAGTGTATAATTATTAATTTCTAAAGTTTTTTTCTTCTTTTTTTTCCCGGAAATTTGAAATTTTCATATAATGTCCAGTCGCATTCGAATCCCCTAAGACAAAAAAATTCATTTAGTATGTTTGCATGTTAAGAAAATCTTATGTTGGAGGCTCATTGAATGCTAGTTATAGTTTTCACCAAGAAAATACCTGGGAAATTCACAAGAACTATGCGATGGTTGCTGGTGACAGACCTCGTCGTTTTGGAAAGCAGCCGAGTGACGAGGATGATCATCTGAGTTGGCACCCCGTTCATCTTCTTATTTTCACAGGATGTCAAGAGAGGATTTTAAGGCTCAATTCCATTTCAGACTCAGAGACCACACCTCCCTCACTGTGCTTACTTTCTTGAACTATTTGTATTGATGCAAAATAAACAGCAATAAAGATATTCTAATTTCATGAAATATTTCCAGCCTTACAGAGACATTTTTATTGTTTAACTGAGCAAATAGTGGTGTTTTACTTTATTTTTTTTATTTCTATTGCATAACTGAACGAACATTCACGTTTAATTAAAACTTTATTTATCTAAGTTTTTTACTTAAAGTCTAATTTTTCAATCTTATTTTTATTTGTAGTATTTAATTTAAATTTTTATTTGCAGCGCCTAAACAAAATGTGTACGAAATCAAAAGAAAGCTACACACACAATTCAATCAAAAAACATACTCCAATGAAAATCATTTTAAAAAAGTTACAAAGATCTTATAAATTTCAAAAAAATAATTCGTATTTTCCTTATTTGATTAAAAGTTTTCTATTTTTTTTATTTGTAATTGTTTGACCTATTTACTCCGAATTATACATTTTGAAAATTCAGAAGTTAAAAAAAAAATTCGTATGGAAGAAAGCATGCGTTTGAAATTAACTTTCTTCGAGCATTACCTCAGGGTGAACAAATCGATTATTACGCATTATAATATTAGGATTGTAACTTTTATCGATTTTGATCATACGTGAGTAGAAACTCCTTCTAAAATACTGACACTTATCCTTTTTTTTATTATTTTTTACAAAAGAAGCAAGTAATAAAACAGAACGAATTATGCAGAGTGAAAATAAAAACATGTGAAAAATTGGGCATTAACAAGTCCAAGATTATTCTAAGATCCTTTTATGGTTTCAAAAAGAAGAAAGCCATGATACCGAGAAATTTCGAGACGTGGTGTTTAAAATTATCTGTTCTGGCGTGAAGAGTATTTTAAATAAATATCGTGCTTCACACCTGCAAAATTGTAATTTAATAACCATTTCGTGAGATTTGAATTCAATTTTCTTAAGCTTTTCAAAGGTAACAGTTTTAATGTTTGAACAGCAACTAACCGTTTTAAAAGCACCTTAGCATCAACTTGTAATTGCGATTCGAAATGAAAAGAAAAACTATTTTTATTCGACTGTCCTTCTATAAAAATAAATATCAAAAGGTTGAAATGTATTTATTTCTTAAATATCTCTGTACTGACTGAATACGATGGTGCGTCATAAAGTTTAATTAATATTGAGAAGTAACCGACATATCTGAATAAAATATATTCTGCATATTAATGGATATTTATGTACACAATGTGGGAAATGACAGCTATTAGCGTTGATTTGATTTCAGGAAGCTGTAGACTGAAATGATCTGCATTATCGTGAAGTTTTCATTATTACCCTAATAGGGTTGCTTTAAATATTATTGGAAATAATCGAAATAAATGAAAATTTAATTTTTATTTATTATTCTAACAATTTTGCTGCATGATCACCATATAGAGTCATTGTACAATTCTATCTTCTCCATTTTCGGTTGCTTCAATCTACGACTTCCTAAAACTAAACAAATCAACTTGAATAGCTATTATTTACCACATTGTGTACTTAAAGATCCATTAATATGCAGAATAAATATTATCCAGATATCTCCATTATTTCTTAGTAATAATTAAAACTTTACTATTCTCCCTCGTACTGATATGAGTTTTATATGGTAATTTATCACCGCGCTTGTCTAAGCAAATTTCCAGTATATCTCTATTTTAAAAACATTTATGAGGAAACGATTTTCTTATGAAAAGCCGATATTATTCATTTGAGGAGTGTGAGTCTCAGACTTAAATTAATAACTTCGCTTTTGCAGTTTGGAAAAATTTAATTAAATATGTATGTAAAATAAAATTTTGCTTTTCCCATAACTTTAATACATGTACAGTAAAACATCATTAACCCGAATAATTCGGCGGAGGATTTTTTTTTTTAACTTGAGAAGTGCTCTGCAAATTTTCATAACATTTATTTGCTTCATCCATATGCTTCGGAAAATTATTTTCTTTACTGAAATATGGTAATAGCTGTGAATGTATAAAGGTAAATTGGGGAAAGGATTTGAAATATATACTCTGCACAAAGTCATCAAAATCTGAGTTACCCCTCTTATTACCAGTGACAAATGGTGCTTCGTTGCATAGATGGAAAAAGCAATAAAATAATTTTAAGCTCGTTTCCATCATTCACAAAGTGAACGTTTTTATCTTCTGTAAATTAGGATTCATACTCGATTCATACAATTTTTATTAACATCGCACTTGAAGCAACACGAAGGCCATTGGTGACGGACCTCATAATTTTGAACTCCGGTCAAGTGACGAGGACGATACCTGAGCTGGCACCCGCTTCTCCTAACATCCACACCACACCAACGGGAGGATTGTGGGCCTCGACAGATTTAACGTGCATCAGCCCCGGTTACCCGGCGGGTCTTTAACGGCCAAGGATCGAACCCGCGACCGAACGAAAACCGCCGGCCATGAATCCGAAACTATGACCACTAGGCTACCGCGGCCACACGAGTACTAGCAGGCATTATAACTGTTAGAACTTTTTTTTCTGTTTAAGGGGGTCTCATGACTCTTAATTATTTATGAAAGAAAAAACGTCATTTTTCAAACCAATATAACTTACCAATGAAGCATATCAGAAAGAGAGAGAGAGAGATGTGAAGCAATTTTTTACCATATAATATTCATACATATATATACGTTATTTCACATATTTTCATGCAATTTTTTTCAAAAAAAAAATCTTAAAAAGGTATAAAGTAGTGTATTAAATTGAACACCCTTTTCTAAAATTACGACATTCAATGTTTAGCTGCTCTCAGAATTTTGAAATTCAGCCTGAATCAAAATTTACATGAGCAGTATTATTTAGTAGAAACATTTTCGGTTTTGAAACTATACCGACTTTTTAAAAAAAATTTAGAGAATTTTTTTAGCTACTATTTTCTAGTTTAGAAAATTCTTAAATTTATTACGAAAAATCTAATTAAAATATCTTAAAAAAATTTCAGCATATAATTTGTCCAAAAATTGGTGTAAAAGTCATAATGAAGCTTATTTCGAATAAGTTCATGAAATTTCAAACTAATGTGATTAACAGTTAATGAGAAATCCTGTGCACAAGTTAAAATTTTTTTTTTTCTTGAAAAGAATGAAGTTAAAAAAGAACAAAAGAAAAGAAAAAGAAATATTTAAACAAGAGGTTTAATTCTTTTCTTGATAACTTTGGAAGTTTTCGTAGTATCTTTAAAATTTTGGCACCAAAATGTTCCGAAAAGATGCAGTTCCAACGTTTTTTCTCTCCAAAAATCAGAATATTTCGAAGGTTTTAAGGGTCCGGTAAATAATATCGGAAAACAAAGTCGTGTATTATGCGAATATCCGTTATTTTCCTAAGAAATATCTTGTGAAATCCGACAAATGTCTTCTATGATCTTAGAATTAAAATAAAACTTAAATTAACTAAGACATTAAATGCTTCATATTTTGCAATTTTTCGATTTAGCTGTTGAAAAATGGAGGGCGCTTCGTTGATTCCGGTGAGAATTTCATGAATAAAACGTTCGGAAAATAAATTTTAATATTGCAAACAAACGTGTCACGTCATTGAAAAATAATATTTATATTTGCATTTCTTTTTTGAAACGCTTTCTTCAGAATCTATTTTATCCATAGTGCCTGTACTTTGCACATTACGAAATGAGGTTATTTCCTATACAAGGAACATACATTTTTTTTCTAATAAATACTCGCATATTTTAAATATTTCACAATATTTATACAAAAATTATGGGCAGTTTGAATATTATAAAATTTAACATTTTTTAGATATTATTAAATTTAATTTTTGAAATTATAATTGCATTCAGTATGTTTAATATTATTTTATAAGTACTCCATAAATTTTTAAGGTTATAAATGCAGAAGATTTTCGGCAAGATGTACCTAAAGCTTGATACATGACTTTCAAATATAAATACAGCTATTTCTCATACATAATTACTTATGTATATAAATATGATTATTTTTTACATACAAAACAATAATATTTATAAATGTATATAAATATGATTATTTTTATGTAATTCTGCAATTATTTCAATGTCTTCTTCAATTATTTGACTTCTCTCAATTTCTTTTTATTTAATATGAAGATTTTTCAACTTGGCCTCGAAGGCGTCTCAGTTACTTTAAAGCTTTGGAATCAAGCGGAAATAAATAAAATGAAATAAAACATCAATTTATTTTTTCGCTTAACTTTATTGATCAGAGTGTTTCTAAATGCACGCGGAAATAAGAATTCAATAGAGGATCGAAAAACAAATTAAATTAAATAGATATTTAAAACAATTCTGAGACTGTCATTTTTGCCACAAGGTCTTCTAAATTCTTCTATTAAAAATCAGATGCTTTAATTAAGACTAAATTGGTCATTACATGCCAATCATTTTTGCTACATTCCCCCAGTTAATTAAACAACCAAGAACAAAGTAATTAAATATTTGGTTGAGACATTGACAACGATAATTTCTGTTCCGATTCACTATTATTGAATCGATTGTTGGACTCAAATTCAACATCAGATTTTATATTTTCTTAGAAGTAACTGTGTACATTTTCATAGAATGCTCCTTGTTTTTAGAGATTAGATTTATGCATTTTTGACATCAATGAATAACAAGTGATGATTTGATTCAGTAGATAATTTATTTATAAATTCATGGCTTTGATTTAGAAATATTTAAATAAAAACCTGGTATATAAATACATTTCAAATATTTTTCAACTTCAAATGGTTCTTATTGTAACGTGATTTAGATTGTAATAATGTTTGATATGTTCCGCCTATGGAACAATTGCTCTATGTTTGCTTTTCCATCTGAGTACGAAAGGGAAGTCTCTCCTGCCAGTGAGAGTATTTCTTTTTCCTAAGAAAAAAAAATATATAATTTATTTTAATTGTTTTGATATTGCTCTATGAAATGAAATTAAACAATATTTCTAGAGTTATGTTAGCAGTTTTTCTATTATTCAAGAATTTCCCTATTTTATTTTATTCTTAAAATAATTAGACATTGATTCATTATATTTATTGAATTTAAATTTCATTTGCAATTGCAACTGATATACGAGAAATCCTAAATCCACAAATAAATTTCTAACATAAAACAGTTTTTAAAAATATCTTGGGAAAAAATTTCTACCCTTTTTAAGTATTCTTATTTTTGTGATTTTATAGAGTTTAACTGTTGAAATCTAATTGTTAGGGAATGTGTGGTTGGAGTCTGTTTGGGATCATCTTCCCCATTATCTGACACCTCTTCATCTAGTACATCTTTTACAATATTTTCTTCTGTTCATAAAAAGAAAAATAAGAATTATGACACCACAATATATAGGAGTGATATCACAAAAGATTGCTTATCGAGGGAGTCATAGTATAAGCGTGTATAAAGCAGATTCACGTATTACTTAACCGCGTGTTAACAAGGTCCTACTGTACCTTGAATATTGAACTTTAAAAGCAATAAGTTTCACTTCTGTTCGAAATTCTAAATATTGCTAAAGAAATGCAAAATATCTCACATCAGATGAGATCCTTTACTCATAATTATTCTTGTACCAATATTTGATGAAGATAAATAAAATGAAATCTACAGGACTGACAACTTTAACGTCTTGAAGCGACCCTGTCATAATTTGCCCGAGAAATCTGCTGGTTCCAATAACTGACTTGGAAAATGTGTGCGACCCTCCCATAAATCACGGAGAATGTGTTCTTTGTTTTTGAAAACTCTTTGCTATATAGGCATGGGAGAATTTGTATTGTCGACTTCCCGTTGACCTCTCCGTACCACAGGGAAACAGCGTTGACAAGTCGCACGGTAGTAAAATCCATTGAAATGTTGATTCAACAGCAACTGCTTTTTCATATTAAAAAAAAAAGTCTTTCAAGGCAGTTAAAAGTAAGTATCGACGTCGACTCTTGAATATAAATGCTAGTCAAATTGCAGAGTTGTCTTATGAACTCAAAATTCATAAACATCCTTCCAAATTAGTTCCAAACAAACAGAAACAGATCTCGCAATATTAATTTTGCTATAGGTAAAAATAAATTAATTCAAAAATATCTTATGTGCTATCTTATGAATGTTTTTGTGTATATTTTTATTAAAATAAATAACCGTATTAATAGTCAACACGATTCAAAATTATTGAATTAGTAGGCCATGAAGCCCATAGATTACTAATAATTAGAAATGAACAAGTGTTTTATCTATAATCAAAGCAAAATCATTCTAAAACTCTACAAGGTAGGCTCAATATTCCTTCTATAATCCAGCACTTAAATCTTTCCAACCCGTCAGTCATCTGGCGTTTTTACACAAGCTAACTAGCCAAAGAAAATTACTTTTTGTCTTCTACTTCAATGGAATAAGGTTGAATGTCAATACAAAACATTGCATTTATTATAGGCTTAGTTATTTCGTGTTTAAACCTTATTTGCGTGGACTGAATTAAATCTAATTCAGTATTCCGTAGCTTTTGCTTCTTGAGTGCTTTATTATTCAGTGATTTTCCAGTAATCCGGTGCTTTCGGTCATCCGGCGATGCTCTGGTTTGATAGCTGCCGGATCATCGAAAGAATCATGTAGTAGTATTTATGAATTGTTGCTGTGTATGGACTAATTCTTACGAATAATGAATTGATCGATGCTAATTAATTTATGTTGAATTGCTCAGTATATAATTAATCGTTATTTTTTAATTTAATTAACCACATAATTAATTGTTTCAATTATAGTTAGAATGATTTGAAAAAATATATATTAATGGTGCAATTTTGTTCAATCAAATGATTAAAAAAAATGCATAATGTTCACTATTTTTCTGCGAAACAATATCGTTTGCTTTTTATTCTATTGCGTCATCATGTTTCTTCATTCTAATTCATAGTTAACAAACAGCAAACGATTTTCAAGGCGTATAGGAAAAGGGGCAAAAAAAGCATTCCATAGTTAGCAAACGATTTTGAAGAAAGGAGAAGAAAAAAAAGTTCCATAAGTCCTGCAGGGAAAAAAGAGAGAAGAGCCTTAATTCGAACAAGGTGTTTCATCCGCTTTGGGCGTTCTGAGCTTTTCGTTTTACAAGGGCAAATACAAAACGAGATTACAGACCGCTTTTCGAAAGAAAGTCTGCTATTATCCAAGCAGTAGACTCGCTGGCAGAGAGATCAGCCAGTCATTTATTATTTTATTTTAGTTTCTTTCTTTTTTCTTATTCCACTCTCCTCGTCTCACTTTCCCCGTTTTTATTGAGTTCGTTTACTTTTTGATTTTTTATTTTGATGTTTTTGTTCTCCTCTCTTTCTCTTATCATTTATATTTTTTCATATTCTAAGCGAACACAGCAATCGCAACTGTGTTTCCATCTAGCGGCAGATCGGGAAGTTACCAGATCCTGTTCAGAAATTGATAATGAACTTCTTCGGAGATTACTAGGGAGAACACTCAGTGTTTGTTTTTTTTTTTTTCCCTTCCTTTTTTTTCTATATGTTTGTTTAAAGCAGTGGTCTTCAAACGTTGTCGACTCACGAACCTTTTGAACTATAAGGTTTGTTCCAGGAATTCCATCCCACCTGTAGAAAAATATATCTTAAAATAATGTTTAAAGTTGTAGGTACTTTAAGTAAAAACAGTAGAAGAAAAGTATTGAAATTTTGCTGAAAAACTTCAGCATAAAATTAACGTAATTTATTTAAATAGTATAAACTCGTGCTTTAGGTGACACCTATTCTTGCAGTATATTCAGTGACTGGGCTTGCATTTTTTTACGCAACCTGTTGAACTCAAGTTCTTTTGATGTCATCTGCAGTCACATTTCCTATTCTGTATTTAATTGGTTCCTATATTTTGCTTTTGTAAAGTGCAAAGAAAATTAAAAATTTAAATATTTTCTGTTCATACGATAATCAGGCAAGGTACAGTGCGCGGCAAAGCTTCAACAGCTTTTTCAGATACGGAGGCTTAGAGCTGGAGGGCTCCTGTGCTACAGAGAATCCGTCTACCTTTATATTTTGCTTCAGTTGCAACATAACGTTCAAAAGGAATTTTTCACTCGTCTTAAAGCAATCGCGATCATGCAAAGTCCGCAACGAACTTGAATCTATTTTGCACACACTCGACCGAACAAGTGAAAATCCGGGCTACTTTTGCACGTAAGTTACTGCTGAAGTCGCGTTATGGACGTCGACATCCCATATACGAAGCTTCTTGTCAATTTTCAAAGAAAACTATAAATGTATATTTGTATTTTCCAGTTATTAAACACCAGCCAAAATAAGTGTGATTGACATAATTTTTTTTCCGAAATTTTATTTTGACGCATGGAACCTTGAGTTCCCCAGAGCACAGTTTGATGACCATTGGTTTAAAGGAAAACAATGAAACAGTGAAGAGTGGTTATAAAGAATTTCGCTCATTAGCAATTTTTTACAAAACAAAATTTTTATTAAGAAGCTTAAAATCAAAGTCTTTTAATTAAATTTTTTTTTTCCTACAAAAATAAATCTCATTGTTTAATTTTGAGTCTGCTTTTATAGGCAGCCCTATTCAAATATTGGATATAGATCCACATTCGCAACTTTCTGCAATTATAGTGGAATCGATTGTGGGGAGAGGCAGCAAGTCCTTCCACTACACACTGTTTAGCGAAGAATTTTTTTTTCTTTCTATTTAAGCTGCCCGAAGCTAGGAACTACAAACAAAACATTTAAATAAGCCTTGCTGCTTATCGCATCAATTTTTGTCTTTCCTTTTTCTCTCATTCGTTTAATTATTAAAAAATGCAATGCCATGTATCACGGTACGGTTGTTTACGTGCGTCACATCTAACAGTTTTGTAAAGAACCACAGAACTCATTTTATGGCAAATTATCATTTTTGTGTGTGTTTATTTTAAGCCAAATCATACTTTCTTAATGAAATTTTCTTTTATTAACTTTGATTTCTCTAAATCAGAGGTCTCCACAGTTAGGAGTATGCCACATTTCTCTTCAAAATACTTTATATCCTCTCTCGCACACAAAAGTTGAACTGAAAAACAAAATTTGGGCCAAATTTTTTTAACTGGTAACTTTGCATTACAAAAACCTAGAAACTCTGCTTTTACTTCTATTGTTCTAGTCACTCTAGTCATCAATGGTCAACGCACCTGTATATTAAGAACTGTATTCAGATCGCATTGAATCTTAAAGTCGAGTCACTTCAAGTAAAAAAAAACCTAAGTAAAATAAGCAAAAAATTTTTATAAACTTTGTTTCATCTTGCTAATTCTATGTAGTACTTTTCCAGCTCAAATAAACTCGAATTTTAACCCTCTTCTATTATCTGATCGAGCTGAAATTTTTATATCGTTTTTTTTCTCATATAATTTCTCTTATGGCTTTTAAATTCTCGCCTAAAAATAATAAGGAAATTTAAGTAAAAAAACATATTTTAAAATCGAGCTTTTATTAAAACAGCTTATTAAGAAAACATAAAAATAACTTATTTAAAAAATATAAAATATATATAAACAATAACAACGAGGCGCTCATACTTCATATAATTTTCAGTTATAAAGTAGTTATAATTTATAATACATCAAAGTAATTCCCTAGATTCCTAATTCCTAGATCGGTGAAGTGCCTAAAACATAAATAATGTGTGTTTACATTTAAAATTAATTTTGCATTTCTTATCCATTTTAATAAGAGATTGATTTAAAAATGTTTTCAATGCGTAACTT
>BMAW01068131.1:405532-437145 GCA_019974015.1 Nephila pilipes
AAAAAAAAAAAATAATTAACTAGATAATTCTGATCGTTAAGAATTTATGTTTCTTTCGAGGTAGATGTAAAGTATGCGAAACGAAGCTTTCGTCAGCTTATTGATTGATGGATAGTGACAATAAAATGAAAGTCATTCGTGAAGAGAAATGCTTTTATAAAGTTTACCATCTTCTTCACAAACTTAAAAAATTTCTTTACTGGAGTTCAATACTTTATTTTTCTCTGTCCGATTGCTTTTCAAAGTATTGGAGATATATTTTATCTAAAAGAATATAGTTTATATGATAGTAAGAGACAGAGAAAAATACATTTGCTGTTTCACAAAAGACGTAGGTACTGCTTCGTTTGCCGTGCTCAAGTGATAAACAGCCAGGTATAGAACATTTTTTATCTTTTTACTTTATATATCTTATGAAGAAAATAATTTTTAATGAATGAGTTGTTTTATTTTCGAAAGTAATTCTATTAATGATTTGTTGAATCATCGCAAAATCGAACAGTCTAATATAGGCGAAATTTGTACTAGGCAAATGGAATACCAAAACATATACTATAAATAATAATAGAATACCACGGATAATGAGCACATAAAAAAACAATAGAAAAGAAATGTTACTTCAATCTTCTAACTTACATTTGAGTGCTTTTATTGCAACCTTTACGCAAAATAAATAAATAAATAAACAATCAAAGGAATATTTGATGTAATCCGTATCAGAATCCAAGGCTCTTAATCATTCATCAAACCCACTGTTCACTGATTGAAATGTCTGGATGTTTTTTATCACTTTCAATGCTTTTCATACTTGAATTTACGTCTTACAAAACACAAAAACGAAATCATCCTCGATGGAAATTTGTTTTTTTTTCGGTTAACAAACGAGATTTGAATCTTGAATGGACTAATGAAAAAAACAATTTCTTGTTAAGGCACTCTTGGTTCATACACACCAGCTTATTTAAGAATGAGATACAGTTCCTTTATTTGCGACATTATTTCTTCCACTCATTTTTTCACTTTAATGCACAATGTGTTAGAGATGCTTCTTGGCATGTACGAAGGTCGTCGTCTTTTTTTTTTTTTCAAACTTCTATCGAGTTGCTAATCAATCAGACAAGTGGTAGGAAGTGGAAATGCGCGATGGGCGACAGCGCATATTTTTAATTACAACCTTTGCATTAACCAACACCATCTCACTATTTTAAGCTTTGCTGTAAGCAGATGAAAATGAATGTAAAATTGATTACTACGCCAAGTGCGAGTTGCATAGTGTTTTTCGCTTTCTTCAACAGAAATGGAATAATGCAGCCGAATTCGCTGAAAAACGAATCGAGAAAAATCGGAAACCTTATGAGTAACGGGTGTTGTGCGTGAATGGTGTAGACAATTTAAATACGAGTAATCTGACGTTCACGATGAAAGACGACTAGGACGCAATCTCTTCAAACAAACCTTCATCAGTAGGAAGGTTATGGCTTTGGATTTGGGGGACCTGAAAGGCGTTTTGCTTGTTGATTGTATGAAACAGGGGATTACGATCAATGCAGCTGTTTATTTTCAGACTTTAAGACGATTGCGAAGAGCCATTCAAAATAAAAGGTATACTGACTTCTGTTGTCTTCATTCTTGACAATGCCCGCCCAACAGTGCTACTGTAACTCAAAAATTTCTGGAGCAATTAAAATGGGATGTGTTTGATCATCCAGCTTACAGCCCTGAGCACCGAGAGATTTTCTTCACTTCATTGAATTGAAAAACTGGCTATGAGACCTAAGCTCCTAGACAAATGAAGAGGTTCGAAACAAAATACAGATACATCTCACATCATTGACACAATGTTCTTCGAAGAAGATATCGTAAAGCTTGTCCATCGTTTAGACAAATATCTGGATCTTCATGGTGACTATGTTGAAAAACATCAATGTTTGTACATAAGTTTTGGCAACAAATTCATCTTGTTCTGTATTTTTGTCTTTTTTTTTTCTGATATTTCAAATATATATATATATATATATATATATAATAACATTTTTTTAAAAGAAAAAAAAATTTAAGAGAGAAACAGGGGCTTTTGTATATATCTTTCTTCACCAAACATTTTATTCGTGATTTCTAAATTTTTTTAATGACATCCTAAACAGCAGACACAAGACAGACAGAAAAATCGTTCTGTAGCATATGAAAATATATCTTGAATTAATTTGCAGATCAATCTAACAAAAAAAAAAAAAATTAAAAAAACCCTCAAAAGGAATCATATCTAATTTTACTGGATAAAAGGACATACGTATTAAATATTCATTTCCAACTCTTAAGGGGATTGTGGGCAGTTGTCAAGCCTTTGCAAATAAGTATTGCGAATCAAACTTACCAACCTGCCTGTCTTAAAAAATAAAAGACCCTTTTCAGCTTGAATATTTTATTTCGTTAAAAATAATGATGCGTATTTTCTAGAGACTAATTGCGTATTAACGCCGTATTTAGGAGCAGCATGAGAATTATTGGCGATGCACTCCGCAAATGGGAACCGCGATCAAGTGATGAGGACGACACCTTAGCAGTGCACTCCTCCCTCTAAATTTTCCCACCACTCTATCATGAGGACTTGGAGATCCGACAGGATTAACATGCTTGAGCCCCGTTGCACGACTCGATGGAAACAACATCGGACGGAGCTCGCGACCCAAACCCATCGACAACCGTGATCACATGTATTTTCATGAAGATATTTTGATCTTATTTATGTGCCCGGCCGCCCCGAGACAAATTTGCGCGACCAAAAAATTTAAAGGGTTACGATACCCTATGAGCTTTATTTTAAAATAAAATATTCATAAAAAAAATTCCATAAGCGCCTTATTGTCGCACAAGTAAAATTTGGATTTAAGAAGGGGGGGGGGAAGAGTCCTTTCGAAACAAACAATTATCTAAAAAATTTCAAAATATTTAAATATTTTATAGTTCTAACTACTCTCTTCTCTAAAGTTAAATATTTTTCTTAAGTTCTCAGAAGCATTTCACACCATTCTGCACATAGGTTTGGCAATACTAATGTTATGTATTGCTGAACAATGTTTTTTTCCTTTCAGGTACTAGAAAGAAAAAAACAGTAAAAAAAAAATAGCTATACCTAAGTTTACGGACTTTTAAGAAATAACTATTTATCTCGAAATCTTTGTTTCATGTGCAGCGTTATCAAACATAAAACGAATGTATCTCACAAATATATGAATTGTTGTTTTGTAAGTAACAATTACAAAACACAAAAGTTCTCTCTCTCTCTTTAGAGCAATAAATATAATAAATTACACATATTAAGGAGTACAAAAGTGAAATGGTTTATTCAGTCAGAATAAAGAGTGGGAATCAATATTTTAAAAAAAATACTATTCCAAAAGTGTATGTGGACAATTATAAAACTTACAATTACAAGCTCAGAATCAGAAAATTTGAATAGTCCAAACACTTAAGCTAGGACGTAATTTCTGCTGAATATAATAGACGAATCAGTTTTTCGATTTGAAGTTTCATCCGAAATGCCTTGCAACGTTGAGTTCTCATATGTCAATAAAACATTCGCATAAAAGTGTGAAGAAATGAAGGTTTCGGAATTTTCTAAACATATCAAATGCAAAAGATTTGATATGAATAATATCTTGTAGCAAAGTGACACATCTAGCGTAAGGAAGTCAATAGGGAGATCAAAGAAGACATCTCGATAGTAAAATAGACAGCTTTTATGAGCTGCTTCCAATAAAAAAATATCTGTCCGTCAAATAGGTATCTCAGTATCCATATCTATAATTCATCGTCATTTACAGGCAAGCAAAATTGAATTCGTGTTATTATGCGACAAGCATCAATGCTCAAAGCACATCATAAAGAGGAGCGACTACTGCCAGCTGAAAACGCGTGCATTGAAGAGACGAGCGGTTAACTATTCTCTCAAGCAATGAAAAGTAATTCACTAGGAAGGCCCAGATGTTTGGGCCTATTATTGCAACAACCTGCATCGTGAGCCTCTCTTTTTCTTTATCCAACAACAAGGAGGTGGTTCTGTCATAGTGTGAATTAGGTTCTGTTTCAACGGCACAACTAATATATGTTTCCTACAAAGTCGTCAATTCCCAGAAGATTACCAGGATGTGCTTCAGATTCATTTGCTTCTATTTGGAAGAGCTCTGGAGATGATAAATGGATATTCCAGCAAAGAAACGCTTCGATCTACATCAACTAAAGCTTGGTTTACATCGAATCAAAATACCAATAATGACATATCAGTAATTAGCCCGGATTTTTGCCCAGTGAAAAAAATTGGGTGGGGTAGGGGTGACATTAGCACGAGAGATGATCGCTTGTTTTCAACTCTTTTAAGTTCAAGTAGCCTATAAATCAGAGATGGTTCTCCTTAAAACCCGATTTGCTATAAACCATAGTTCAAAACATGCCTGATTAAGTATTCAAATTAATTAAAAACAAAACGATTTTAAAATTTGAGTGATAAGTATTAAAACTTTTTGTCCTTGTAATTTTGGGATAGTGTATTATTTGTTTTAATTTTTTCCACGAAAAATTATTACTATTTATGACGTAGCAGTATTGAAATAAATTATTATTTTTTCTTTTCTATCTTGTCTATTTTTTATATTCATTAACTATTAATTAAGCTCTATTATTCAAAAAAAAAAAAAAAAAAAAACACCACCTGTCCATATATTGATGACAAGGCGTTATATTATACAAAACAACCAGAAAAAAATTTCAAACCTTAATATTGATAATAAAAAAAAACCTTAATGTTTTATTTTTATTTTTAAAAAAACGAAAAGCTTGGAAAAATACATTGATTAAATTTTTGAAGACTCAAATTGAAATACTTCTTCTGATATAAAAACGCCCGAACATTAAATTTACATTCTGACTTCGCTATCCTTCAGAGAACAGTTCATTTTATGATACTGCACACTTCCATCCGATTCAATCCCTTTCTTCTAGTGTAAAATGTGTTCGAGTTTCGTACCGTATACTGTAATGCTAAATGGCCGCGTTTGACTTATCGTTCTCACGTGAAAAATGACGTATTTTTGGAATGTTCCTAAATTATAAGAATATTACATCATAAATGGATGTGCGCGTTACAACGTCGCAAACTTAAATGAAAATTTGAACAATTTTCTGCTTGGAAATGTGTTCGAAATTTCGAACAGGCTCTTTGACATTAGGCGAAGACAATCTTAAAGAAAATTTTAATATTGATTTGGATTGATAAGCTTTATTAATGTCGCACTAGAAGCTACACGTGACCTCTTGGCGACGGAACTTGCAATTTTGAACCTCAGTCAAGCGACGAAGACGACACCTGAGCTGGCACCTACCTCTCCTAACTTCCACACCACGACAACGGAAGGAATTTAATCCTCGACATATTTAACGTGTGCAGCAAAAAAAAATTTTTTTTAAATAACTCACCGAATAAAACTATGAAATTTTGTTCACATGTAAAAATGTCATACAGCTGAAATAAGATAATTATTTTTTTATTTAAATAAATAATTTTAATAAAAATAATACTATTGTTGGAGCGGGTTTTTTTTTTTATCAGAAAAGAAATTCAAATTTTGAGTGTTGTTCTTCAACATTACGTGAAAGCAGCTTCTTAATTACATTTAAAGTATTTAGGAAAATACCGTTTGGTGAGAAGACTTTCTATTCACACATTTGACATGCGACTGATATCAAGAATTACTGAGCGACAAAAGTTTGAAAACAATTACATTGATGCTATTAGATTTCTCGTATAATTTTACACATTGTTTTGGAAAACCTTACTGGGAAGGGCATAAACAATGTACTGAAATTTAAAATCTAAAAACTGCAACTAGTCGTGGATGAAAATGCAAATTTATTTGTTCGTTTAGGGAAATATTGTGCCTCTCCAATACAATAACACTACACATGTTGGCATAGATTGCCTTAACAACAACAAAACAGAAGCCATGACGTTAGAAGGAAGCATTTATTTTATTTTTATTGTGTTACTTGTACTCTAATGAGATATACCGGTAGCCCAGAGGTATAAATCGTGATTTTTGCGGCCGCTGATGAACGAGTTGAGTTCGAATCACGATTCCACCAAACAACGTAGCACGGAATTATTGGAGTTGCTGTATGTAGACCGAACTGGGCCTTAAAGTCTCATGTAACATGATATAAAAGTTTGGCTAGCAAAGTACCAGCTTATATGTCGGCTGAAATCATTTTCATCTCATGTCTCAAAACTATGAGATCAATATTTTGTTAAGTGGCATCAGAGCGACTTCCAGTCAATCAAATGAACTGCGATCCCACATGGCTGCAATTTCATGTAGTTCAGAGCGTACGTTACCGCGAAAAAAAATCTAATTACTATATTCTAAAAACGGAGCAAAAAAGAAATCCACCATTCCTTCAATCTTAAATAGTTTTTAAAACGTTATAAGAGCGGGAGTCTCGCTGCACGAAAATGATATTTGAGAGGGCGGTTTTTCAAGAAAGAGAAAGTGAAACTAATGAATACTTAAAATACAACAATGAATATATAATTTTCTTCATTTTACCTAGAAATGTACTTTATGATTGTTTTAAAAAATTATACGGCTATAAATACGCAAAATTATGTTGGAAGGTTACGATCGTCATCAAAATGAAATAAATTACAAAAAAGAAGAAAAAAAAAAAAAAAACCAAAAATTTGTTCATACAATTTATCATTCAGCTTCATCCTTTAGAAAAACTGTTTAGAATCATAAAATCAACGAATGTTAGTAATGTTTCAATACACCACAGAATTGGAGCTATGTAATACGTCTCACTGTGAAACTCTATCGCCACACGTACACGACACTGCCTTTGCAAAATTTTCCCCCTTTGCCCACGATTTTCTTCAACTCATGTTTCTTCCTCATGCCCATAGATAATCTTTCTGCATGAGTCTATTTTGGTGTCCATTTCGTAACTTTCAAAGTGGATGTTGCGCTGATCTTGAATGTTTTCGAATATATGATCTGTGACGCAATGCTGTGCTGTTTTTGATTAGAAACGTTTGAATTATAACACTAGAAATGTACGAGTATTAAACACAGCTTACGAGGTACATTGAAACTATTTTGGTCCATTGGGTGTTTTATAATAAAAGGACAGTACAAGTACTGTTAGTGCGATCTACGCCTTTTATGAATTTATAATAATCGATCATTGCGCGGAATTCCACATTCAGTCATAAAAAAGTTATTTAACGTGAGAAATTTAAAAGTTATTAACTCTCGCAACAAATCGCGAAAAACGCATTTTCAAGTGATCCACAAACAATGTGTTAAAAAGTATCACAATTAAATCACGAATGCAAGGTCAAAATATCTTTTATGATTTATTGATTTTTTCCCCCTCCAGTGTTTATTATTATAACACACTATAGTTATTTACTTCAAGAATAAAGTAATAAAATTTTTAATAAGTAGATTTAAAAGATTGGCTACGCAAAATTTGAAATTAATTGAATAATCACTTTTGAAAGCCCGGCAAATCGCCTATGGTCTTTAAGTACCAGATTCTAAGCCTCGAAGGCTAACCTTCTAACAATCGCGTGGCGAGGGGGGTTAAGGACTACTCTGGTCCCTGATCAAAGAGACCCCCGAAGTACCTCAAGTTTTTAAGTACACGATTTATATTATGCAATTAAAACCCCATATAAGTTTTTAAGTGTAAAATTTCCTTTTAAAGAAACCTAAAAAAAAAGAACTTTGAATTTTTGGAGGATGGTTACGAGTAAATGGGCCGTGTTTATGTTTAAAATTCTGCGTCAGAAGTTCTGACACTATAATTTTATAAGAGAATTCAAAGTTCGCGAGCAACAATTTTAGCTTTTTTTTTTTTATCGACAGAAAAATTAAAAACAATTTTTTTAAAACAACAAAATTGGCACTTTAACAAGCTTTTTTAAATATATTTTTAGCTGTTAGATGTAAATTGTTTTCTCTTTAATCTTAAGACATTTTATTTTCCGAATCATTTTTAACTGTTTAATTTTAATTGAATAAATGCTTAATATATATTTGAGTTGACATCTTGCAAATCGATCATTCCAATAAGTGGGGAGAGTGCCGGGAGATTTCCACCACTGCCTTCTGATACTTCTCCTCACGTAATAAAAAGTGCAATGCGCTTAATAGCATTCAAAAGCACTTGGGTTATATTTAAACCGCAGAGAAACAAAAACGTTCTACTTTATTCTGCAATATCTAAAACGACGCCACCTCATCAGGTCTATATCCTTCCAATTCAAAAAAGCAGAATCGTTTGGCAGGGGGAATCGGTCAGAAAGATAAGAGAATCCCTTTCCTACAAAACGCAAACGATCCCACCTCTCGATGACCCTACATTACCGCACGAGGAGCGAACCTGCCCATTAGAGTGGGACCCAAGGAATGCGGACGTCCCGGCGAACGGTGGTTCCAGAACAGGAGCGGGTAATTTCGGACGCCCCGAGAAAACATCTTGTCCACTCCACCCACCCTTTTCTTTTTTATCGTGTTCCTTTTCTTGTTCTTAATCTTCTCCTGCATGGGGAGGGGGGTGGAAGGATTCAGCCACCCCCTTCAATCGTCGCGTCACGATTTCGGCGGTGGCCAATTCTTTTGTTGGAAGCAGCCTCAGCCTATTCATCAAGTGGAGCGCACTATGGAACAACAAACAATGACCGGGGGAAGAAGGTTTTCCAGTAGCGTTTAGTTTCCGATCGAAAGATACTGGGAATGGAAGGACCTGGAGTTGCGGGCTCTAAATAATTTCACCAACAACCAGAAGGGGGAGGGGGGAACGGACAGTCGTTTTCGTGTGATAAACGAGAGTGGGAAGGTGGATTGTTGCTGCTGTTGTTTCGGTAGTTCTCTCTGCATGGGAAGAATATGGTGATGAAGAACAACTCTTGGAAAATAGCTCTGAAGGAAAGGGGTGAGATCGACAAGAGAGATAAGAGATCGAGGGGATATTAAGATAAGGGTCCGTGGCTTAATAGACACTGAATCCTATTTGCGGGAGGATAGGGTCGCGTGGGTACGAGGAAGAAAAATCGGCAAAAAATGGACGCAGGATTAAGGTGGTATCCAAATGGATGTTCCAATCGGAGAATCTAAGCAGGAACCGTATAGTTACCTCTGGGAGATAAAATCCGTATACATACAAGACATAAATTTCTATCAGCATAATTTTAAAAAAAGTACTACACGAAATGTAATAATGGATGGGAGACGTCGCTGCTTGTAGACGTTCGAATGAAGGGAAAATGGGACAGATGCATCTGGCTGTAAAATGCGAATATGAGAAAATGTTGTTTCAAATGCGTAACTTCCGTGATTACAAGTTTTCAATTTTTAACGAATATACGTTCCGTTATGCATTTCTTATCGTTATCTATTTAAATCGAGGGAAGGCGGAATGACTCGGTTAAAATAACAAACAAATCATTTTTGAGATTAAATTATTTATAATAATAAATATAGAACAAACTAAAAATGATATTATTGCTCCTACTTGCGAGAATAGGAACATAAAATTGCTCAGGTGATTTGACGTACTAAATGAAATAAGACTTATTTTGTGTCTGCCACAAGAGAGAGTTTTGAGCGGTAAAATATGCAGAATGAAACGAAAACATTAAGAGTTGACATTTCCCATGCGAAATTGGTTGTGCAGAATGTGGGAAAGGTACACTAAAATGCATGGAAGCAGATTTAGAGTGATACAAGAATTAATGTACTTTTCTTCATTTGTCTGAATAGAACAATTTTATGTGTACAATGTTAATTTAATTTAATTATTGTGTATTCTCGATTGTTCAATGATAATTCCAGCTTTAAGAATTCCATAAAATAAATATAAAAGGGAGCTAGTTTTGAAGATTTTTTTCATCTTCTATAGGGACCTTTTTTTTTTTTTTTTTTATATTAATGACATAATATTACATATTTGGGATTCAGACTGATTTAAAAGCAGAAACTCATTTAGTTTATTGGATAAAATTTATTTTATTTTTAGAGCCCTTTTTAATGCGAGGTGGGAGTTACCACCTTAGTAAAAACTTCGGTGGAGTAGTTGGAGAATTTTCTCATCAATTTCGCTAGAAGTACGAGCCTCTTCGAAATCGTCTTCTGAACTTACTTTATCCTCAATAGAAGATTTGTAAAAGTCTGAAAAGCTTCTTAATTCGCTTAGCAAATATTCATAGTTGCTGTAAGCAGAGCTTCCACAATCACAGTTTTTATAGTCAGAATCATCCAGTTTCGGTTAACACAACAATTTAAGCCACATAAAATAAAACTTGGAAGCTCAGTTATTAATTTTTCAAAAGTTAGTAAAAGTATAGCTTTTTCAAAGCTTACACGAAATTTTCATGAACTGTAGTATACAATGCCCAAGCGAAAACGTGCGTTTCACAACAAATCTAAGATCCAAAAGAAAAAAAAACACCCAAAAGGCGTGTTCAATAAATAAGTAATACCACCCATGAATAAAAAAGTAAAATAGAATAAATTATACGTTATATAAAACCAGAAACGTTAGCTTTGAAATTTGGATGCCTTCATCATATACAGGCAATTTAGTTTAGTTTTTATTAACGTCGCACTAGAAGCAACACGAGGGCTATTGGCGACGGACCTCGTAATTTTGAACCATGGTCAAGTGACGAGGACGACACCTGAGCTGGCACACTCCTCTCCTAACATCCACACCACGCCAACGGGAGGACTTTGGGCCCCGAACAGATTTAACGTGCATCAGCCCCGGCTACACGACGGGTTTTTGGCGGCCAAGGATCGAACCCGCGACTGAGCGAAAACCGCCGGCCGCTAGTCCACGACCTTGACCACTAGGCTATCGCGGCCCTCATATACATCCAAATCACGCTGATCACAAAAAGCGTTAGTCATGAGGGATCGTGGGTACGAGCAAAACTGCTAAATAGTTAAAATAATTAAAAATTGGGTATGATTCAGACTCATAGTTTAGTTAGCAAGGCCAAAGCTAACTTCCCGCAGAAAACTACTCATCAACACTTATTTCTTGAGTTTATAAATGCTACACTTTGGCAATATTCCCTAATGATATCAATAATAAACAGTGTTTCTTAGAATGATAGCGTCATTTTCCTAAAGTAGGAATATGTAAAAGTTTGCATTCAAAATGTTTAAACCCATTTTTTCATTTATGTATTTAAGGGACTTAAAAAAAAAAGACTTGTTATTTTTAACGCAAACGTGAACTTCCAGATGTTTCCACAAATTCAGTTTTATCATTGCCAAAAAACATTAATTGTCCAAATACATTTCGAACCGACTTCAAGTACCCTTAATATTGAAATACATTAAGTCGAAAATTATTCAAGTGCTACTCGATAGGGAAAAAAATTAAGACAAAGAAATATTAATATGTGTATATAATTGAAAATAGCGTTGAATGATAATCAGTTCGTTCTCAATTAAACAATGTGAAATAACAATAAGGGTGACACGGTCAAATTTAATTCCAAAGTCTAAACATATGGTTCATTTAGCTGTACAATTAAAGCAAGCGGCCCAATGGAATTACGTGAGTGTTAATTAAATATAAGAACTCTCGAAGAAGGAGTCATTTACTCTAAATTTAAATGAACGGTCATCATGATCATTTCCAAAGCATGCTATGGAATGAGTAATAGGCTCGCAGTAATACGATACGCGTGAGAACAGCTTCGTGATGAATTCTATTTAAAGAAGAATAAAAAGAAAATAAGGAAGTGAGGAACAGTCTGTCCATATTCAGGTAAGAAAAAGAAACCCAAGAGTTCATTTTCAGATCGTTATGTTTCATTTCGAAAGTTCAATGAATTTTTAAAGATAATGAAAGACAACAAATATGTCACACTGTTTCTTGCTCGAAGAAAAATTAAGTATTACGCCATTTATATTTCACCGGGTTTTTTTTTTTTTTTGAAAGATCACTTCATCATATTTTGAGTCTTCATCGTATTTAAAGAAACTATTCATTTTATGCCTAGATATGGCATAAAAATTTTGATTTTGCAGTAATCAACGTCGTTTTTGATTCATACAACACAGTATTGGCTTGAAATATTTAAATTAAATTTTCAGGTATGATTCTGGACGATACAATGTGTGTGTAGAAGCCGTCAATGAAAAAAGATGACAGAAGTAAAGAAACTGTCCTTATGTTTCACCAAAGAAGTGATGCAATAGGTGAGCACACACACATGCATACATATTTAGTTTCAAATGTTGACTTCTCCATAATTAAGTTACAGTTTTCCTTAGATATGCATAGTGTGTCAAGGAGTTTTTAGGACTATGCCAATTAAAATTAATTTATATGTTGTGCTTTTTTATTCACAAGTCCCTCCCGCTTCAATATACTGTTGCGATGATTTAATTATTCGAATACCTGTTCCACGTACTTTGCAGGCAATTTCACTCTGTAAAATTGCCTGCAAAGTACGCGTCGAAAATATTTGTATATATGGTAGAAATATCATATAAAAAAAAACACCCTTTTATTTTCATTTCAAGTTTTGGGAATAAAAAGAAATCGCAGGGTGCAAAATCAGGCGATGATGGTTGATGATTCAATACGCAGATATTATGTTTTTGCCAAAAATGTACAAATAATAAGTAAGTAGCCAAATAAGTACAATAATAAGTAATTATGTACAAATAATAAGTAACTGAGGGCATTATCATGCAACACATTTCAACTGTTTTGATCCCCATATTCTGGGCAGGTAAGTGCTTTAAAATGTTTAAATAATCCTTAGCAGTAACTGTTGAGTTTTGGAACGAATTCTGAGTAATACTCTTACTCTCGAAGAATGTAATAAGCAGTTTTAATTCCGGATGGAGCTTTCTTGTTTTTTGGCTCAAGGTGATTTTTTTTTATTTCATTGCGCAATTATTTTCTTTAAAAAAAGATTGTATTGGAAACACGTTATAACTACAGATTAGATTAGTTTCAGAGGCTGAAATTATTTTTCTGCAATAAGCATTTCTCATTGAATTTTATTCATTAGTCAAAATGTGTGGAACAAATTTAGCACATCCATGACGCAGCGATTGTTTGCTATTAAATCACACACTTTTAAATTGTCCTTTAGGTACGTTTACCATCTTCCAGCACATCTGTCCCATGAAAATAAAAATGTGCCTCAGGAAAGGATCTTGTTGTAAGTCAGAAGGCATATCAATAAATCTACAGTTTACAATTTGAAAAAAGAACCTTTGTTAACTGTTTCAGATGTAATGTCCTTTGCAGAGCTAAAACAAAATAGACCTAGTTTTAAAGTCAGTGTAAACAACACAAACTCGTTGCCAATTTCCTTTAAACAAAAACAGGATTGCTGAAATGGAGATTCAACGTTACAATTTTAACAACTTGACATTTCTAACCTTTACCCCACCTTAGAAAAAGAAAATTTTGCAACATAAGTGTTTATAAAATTGCATAATAAGACAAATAATAGCACAAACTATTTAAAAATATAAATTTAAAGTTCAAAAGAAATTAAAACCCCACATTAAGTACCTCAGGAAGGTGGGCTTTTCTTCGTGGAATTTTAGACACTGCGGGAATATTTCTGTTTTCCAATTTCTCAGAGACATCTCTTACGGTAGCATTTGAGTGTATTTCCAAAGGAAACAAAAGTTGAAAAGTTTGAAAACCAGAGGCAATCTTCTAAACTTATTAGTCACGTGACATAGTTCTAACCAGGAAACAATTCTACTATCCGGGCCATATCTTTCTTCTCGTTACTTTCCATCAAAACAACGTACCCTTCTTTGACAACTCTCTAATATTTAGCACCCTCTTACACGAAATTGAAATATTCACGTTACCTTTTGTAAATATCTCTATCTTTTTCTACCTTTCTTTCTTTCCTTTTGTAAATATATCTATTACTTGTCATTTTGTATTTCATCCAAGTATAAACCTTACAATTCTTCGAACTCTAAATAAGCAAAGAAGGATGAAAGGGCTTCAAATCATTCTCAGTCTCAGATATATAGGTCAGAGGTCTATCATTCATGAGACATTCACATTAACAAAGAACATAATCCTAACATGAATAACCCAAGTCCTGCCGAAGGTCTTTTAGTGTTCTAATAAATCTTTACCAAAATCCTCCACTCCATGGCGCAGTAGGAGGGCTAAATTTCCACCAGGCTGCTTTTACTTCCAATTTCACCCTTGTATAACTGATTAACAGTTTGATTTAATTGAATAATTCGTCCCATTGTCGACATAAATTATTTCAACTCGACCGTTTCTGACGCTAAACTTAAGAATAGTTTCTAAAAATGTTCAAGTGCTTCCAGTTCCAAATGGATAGTTCTTTAGACCGCACATATGAAAATCACTACCCAGCTTTTTCCCTTCAGAAAAATGAATCCAGCTAAGGCATAGGTTCTCAATCGGTGGATCGCGATTTCAAAGGGGGACGCCTAGTTGTTTATTTATTTATTTATTTTTTTTTTTTTGGGGGGGGAGGTCGCTGGTTATCAATACCAACACCCATCACTTTCACATGCAAGCAATTTATGATGAAGCAATGGATACTGTTCACGCGCTCTCAAGTGTTAACTGTGAGACTTCGCGCCCTTTTTCATCTGTGCAAGCATCATATTATATGACCGCGATGGGGTTGTTTTATTTCTTCTATCCTCTCTTTTTTTTTTGGCGCAGAATCTCAACGAGCACCATCTCAATAGAAAATCTCGGGATCAAATGCGATATGTTGAGCAGGGCGAATTCTTTTTTTGTGTGTATCCATTCTCGTTCTAGTGGCTTTTGCGAGCAAACTCACATGCATTCGAGATTGGATTGATTTTAATAGCGTCGCATTAGAAGCAACACGAGGGCTATCGGCGACGGACCTCATTATTTTGAGCTTCAGTAAGTGACGATGACGACACCTGTGCTGGCACCCCATCTCCTAACTTCCGCACCACACCAAGGGAGGACTTTAGGCCTTGACAGATTTAACGTGCATCAGCCCCGGCTACAAGGCGAGTCTTCAGTGGCATCAAGACTTGAACTCACAACTTGATGAAAACTGCCGGCCGCGGTCCCATGTGCTCGGGAAAAGTTATTTAAAATTCAAACAATCCACTTATTAACTATTCAAATGAATTCCACAACAGATACTTATAGAAAAAAAATTAAGGATAAGTTCAGACTGTGCACTAAGAATTAAGGTAAAAGATGAAAACACTTTATTCAAATGCAACCTTTAAATGCCTTAAGTTTCAAATTTAATACCGAACTATTAAATCGAATTGTACACTAGCGATTGGTTTATTTTTAATATTTGGCTATATATACATCACCATTGCATAATGTTCTTTTGAACAAAAGCTTAAAAATTAAACATCACCCGCCAAAATTGTTCAAATAATATGACATTTTGTCTGCCCGCCGTATTAAACGAGTGACATATTTTTAGAAAACGTTTAAGCGGAATAAATCTTTGACGAATTTCATTTTCCCGAAAAATAAAAATACTTTTGGGGTAGGTGAGTATATTATTCTTTCTAAATATATATAACTATTTTTAGCAAGGGCCTATTTCGCTTGAAGAAAATCTTGCTATTTTTGTGAGTATCAATTTTTATACTTCAGGAAGTATGAAACCTACTTACCTATTCTTTGGCTAATAATATTTTTTGCTTCTTTCTTTGCATTTTTATAGTTTCTCTGCTTGTTTTTGTGTTGGAATTAAGCTTTTTTAACTATTTCTTTAAAGATATTTATCAAAAATGAAGCCAAATAAAATCACAAATTGAAATTAAATGTATCAAATTATATGTTTTATGCTCTCTCTAGGGTATGCGAATAGTTTTGAGGTTTATGCAGGAGCTAAGGATATTTAATGTTTATCTGGCGAACCAGACTAAGGAGCAGTATCAAATACAGTTATTCGATTGTTGCGACCAATCCCAAGACATGTAATTTATTTTGACAACTTTAATAGCAATAATCCTTTGCTACATCACTTAACCGAAGATGACTATCATTGTCTTGGCACTGTACAGAGAAACAGACTAGGAAATTCTTGCAAGTGCCGAAGAAAAAGGAAATCATGAAGTCTAACATACCCAGAGGAACATACCATGAAAATGTTGCCACTTTTGAAGATATGGAATTCTCGGCAACTAGCCAGAAAGACAATAAGCAAGTTTTTTTTCCTTTCCACCTATCATGGTGTTGAACCAGCAGAGACAAAAACGGAAAATGAATGTCCAAGTTTCATGTCCTTGAGTTATAAAAGTATACAATGCCCACATGGGAGGCATTGATCTGATGGACAGCTTCATAAATAGATTTCGTATCCGCAGAAAATCAAGAAAGTGGACAACGGGGCTGTTCTATCACCTCCTGGATATGACTGTGATAAATACTTGGGTACTGGGCACAAAAATTAATACAATGAAAGGGAAATCTCAGAAGGACATTATGAAGTTAACTGACATCAGAAACTGGCTTGCTGTCACCTTATGCCGGTATCAAAGTCGGTCAGAAAATAAAAGGGGAAAACTAAGTACCAATAGTCGACGAGAAGAGACCCCAGAATCCTCCAAAAGACCCATGTTCATGAGTACAAGTTCTATCCTCAACTGACGTACGTTATAATTGTGTTGGACATGAGAAAGTATCTATGGATTCAAGAAATAAATGTAAATATACCAATTGTAGAAAGCTTACATCTTGGATTTTCAAGAAATGTAAGGTTTCTTCACAAGACCCCCCCCCCCCCCTGATATTTAGCATTATTTCATATCTTAGAACATTAACAGTTAGTGCGACATATTTATGGTCTTAATGCCTAGATAATCAAAATTGATACCTACTTTTTTTTCAAAATAAATTTATAAAATATATATTGTGATTTTATAAAATTATTTACCCCTTTATCTTACTAACGCAAATAACATATTGATATTTTTCAAAATTTAATTTGGAAAATCAGGCTTTTAAAGGTTAAAAATGTTATATTTTATTGATTTAATTATTTCGGTGTTAGGTGCATTTTCATATTTACGAAAGGTGTAAATAATTAGACAAATTAAAACGGAAGCGAACCGCTTTGAGAGCAACAGTTTCTAAGCTAGTTAAAATGGGTTGAAGGAAATTTAAAACAGAAACACTGGAATGAATTATGAAAATTATATATGAATCAGAATTAGAAAAGTAGCTTAAAATAATCACTTGAGGCTGTTCCTTAATTAAAGTATAGTTTTTAGAAGTGGATGCAGTTGCTTTAAAGGAATATCAAGAAAACTGTTTTTGAGTGGTAAAATGCAATAACTTAATGTTAGGAGATGAGATCCGTATCCAAAATACTGAGAAATACAGGGTTAAACTTCTAGGGGCACAGACATTTGTAACACTTTCAAAACTAGTGTTCGAAAAACATTCAAAGGACTATGAAAAAATTCACGGAATTTTGAAACGGTTACGAAAGCACTATAGACAAAAACAAAAGTCTTAGTAAAGAAAAAACATTTGCATACCTGAAAACATTAATCGTACGTGTAGAAAGCAATGAAGTAGCTTCATAAGAATTGAATGAAAAGAACAATGATGAGTGTATAAAAAAACTTTTTAATTAATTCAAGAATAATCTGTTGAATCTAGAATCGGTAAAGAGTTAAAAATGTTAAAGTTGTATGAAGGTTATGATAAAATTGAAGTTTTAGTTTAGTTTTTATTATCCTCGCACTAGAAGCAACACGAGGGCTATTGGCGACGGACCTCGTAATTTTGAACTATGGTCAAGTGACGAGGACGACACCTGAGCTGCTCCCCCCTCCTAACTTCCATACCACACCAACAGGAGGGCTTTGGGCCCCGAACAAATTTAACGTGCATCAGCCCCGGCTACACGGCGGTTTTTTGGCGGCCAAGGATCGAACTCGCGACTGAACGAAACCGCCGGCCGCTAGTCTGCGACCTCGACCACTAGGCTACCGCGGCCCGACCTCTAAATGGAATGAATGTAATAAGATAGAATGTTTCTAAAAATATCCTGACTTCATTGAAGGTATGGAACTAGAGAAAAGCCTAGCATGATATACATTCAATCTTTCTACAAATTTAATATTATGCACATATTTATTAATAAAAATTCCAAAACTGTTCAATGTTTTTCTTTCATTAAGCATATCAAGAAACTAACCAAGAAAAAACATTTAAGGAAAAAAAATGATGAATTCATAAGTGTTTTAAAAATCAATCTTTTTTTACTTTAGACATACTTTGAGTCAATTTTCATTAAAAACACATTTTACCTCTCAGATTTATAAATAAATATCTTTGAAGCATCTCACAATTTTTTTAGATGTTTCAAGAAATATATTTAGAGACCATTAAAAATTATTCAACAATGACAGTTGCCTATATGTGTACTCTTCAGTCATCATGACAAGTGGTGTTATTAGCACTTCATCTATATATATACTTGTATGTCACAAGAGCAAGTTCAAAGCGAAATGGGAAAAAAAGATATCTAGACGAAATAACATCCAAGATGAAGTGGCTAGGCTCAAATACAGATTCAAAACACGAAATAGAGTAAAATAAAACTCTGTGCTCTCCCAATCTAAATGAGTTATTTCTATTTTGAGTCATTAGGAAATTATTTAAGCAATTAATCCTTAAAAGAACATGGAACATGAACATTAAAATAAGTAGTATAGATTTAAAGATAATCCTGGAAGTATACTACACAACTTTAAAAGTCCTTTTAAAAAGAACTTGGATATTTTTAAAAAATATATATAAATGTAAAATATGATATAAGAACTTCAATTAAGTTATAAAATTGTTTTTGAATCTTTATAATATATATGATTACAATGAGAGGTGACACTCAAACAGTAAAAAGTAAAATTACTTTAATCAAGAAAATAAATACAGACATTTTTAACAAAACATTAAAAAAATTAATAAAAAATATTTTTTTGATATTGGATGGAGCCTTATGCATTTTTAGAACAAGATGTTTTTAGAGAGGGAAAAAATACAATTGAATAAATATATATACGTAGAAAAGATTTTAGAACAAATGCTAGTTAAAAATAAAATATCTGAATGCTAACAGTTATTTATAAATTTTTGTTTTGTAACAAATTCTTATTCTCAAAAACTTTTATGGAAAAACCAAGTGTTAATTAAACCTATAAAAATGAAGAAATGAATATTCGGTAACATAAATATACAAGCAACAAAATTAAAATTTTGTCATTATGTTAACAAGCAATTCAACATGGAATGCAAAGGCACAGAAGATAAATTATTTTGATTCAACTCTGTAACAATTGTAAGTAACTTTAAAAGTGAGTAGCACTTTTTTTTAATACTGCAGGATGAATTTTTGTATAGCTGCTTTTTTCATTTATTGAGAACATACAGTACAAAATTAAAATGAAATTTTTTAAAATTTCTAAATTTGCAACATTTTTTTTTAAAAAAAAAAAAAAAAACTAGAACATTTCTTACTTAAATTAGTGTTAAGCCAGTCTAAGATATGAAGTAAAATTCTTAATATCAATGACTTGATTTAAGGTATTTTTCTAAGTAATACTAGTCCAATATAGTAAATTATTTCTAAGGCTATTTTATCACAGTCCTTTACATAAGTATAGTTTTCTCAAATAATCCCATGAAACAATCTTTATCATAACTAAGAAACAACCCTTTTAAATCATAAAAGAAAGAAAACTTTCATCTATAATTCTATAAAAACAATAAAAACAAAATTTATTCAGTAGGAAATATAGTTCGATGTTTGGATTATTTTAAAGGTATCAAAATATTATAAAATCTGTAACAAAAAAATGAATAAATAAATTTTACAAAATATATTAAACTATCGTCGTTTGGCTTTACGTTCCAACTTTTTCTGTTTTTTTTCATCTATTTCTGGAGCTGGACTGAAAAGCCAAGGAGCCAAAATGTTTACCCAAAGCATATAAAATGCTCTCGCTGGAGCCTGAAAAATGAGAAATTTACATAAAATCGGTTATCAATAAATAAATTACAGAGAAATATTTAGGTCAAAAGACCTAATTAACATATATATAATTTTAGTTTCAACTATTGCAAAAAAAGGGGGGGGGGAAACAATTCTCTATATTTATAGCAAGAATAAATAAATAAAAAAAAAAACTGAGCGATGCATATATTCAACTCTAGTAAATAATCAATTTATTCAAATACTTTTGAAAAATATGGAATAATAAAAAAAAATGAAATACTTATTACAGAAAGTCATGTAAATTTCTTCTGTACCTTCAAAACAAGAGCAAGGGGAGGATGGGGTACATATATTTATAATTTAAACAATGCTTTTAAGAAGCAAATAATCATAGGTGAAAGTCCAAACCTCACTTAAGTTACTGTTTAAATCACTTAAAATACACTTATTTTTTAAACAGAAACAAAGAAAACAACTATTTTGCTAAATGTTTCTAATGAAATCTTTTAACACAAACTAAGATTTATTTTGTATAATTGGATCTAAAAATCTGCAAAAAAGATGCACAAGGTTAGAGAAGGAATCTTTTACGAAATCTCAGAACCTGCAAGTCTCTTGACTGTAAAGTTTAGATGGTGACTTTTGTCTCAAAAGTGAGAAGATAAACATAGAAAATTCAATTTGGTGTTGGAATTTATATTAATACGATCACTAACCATTTAGTGAAAAGGATCCCAGCTACTGCAAGTTAATGGGATTCGAAGTAAAAAGAACACGCCCACCCCCCCCCCCCCCCCCCCCCCCCCCCCGAATATCTAAAGACAAAAGGCTCTAACATATTTCTAGCCTAAATATTTAATACCACATAGTACTCTTATAGTGTTCTTAGATATATTACTCTACGGGTATATAATTATATTCTTATAAGAAAATTTGATTTAAATAAGAATAAGTCAAAAGTTTGTTTAAATAATATATGCAAAAGCCGTAAAGTCTTCCATTATTTCCTAAAATTAATTAAATTAAATTAATGAAAGATCACAAAACAATGAACTAGGACTTTTGAGCCAAAGTTAACATATGAATTTCTTCACACAACAAAAGGGTTTAAAAGATTATTTTAGAATGCAGCAGTTCCAATTATTCCACATAATGAAGATTGTAGAATGTCATAAATATAAATCCATATTAAGTTATAATACATGTACGTTCCTTTGTCTTTTTCATTGATATTATAAAAGCTACAGAATAAATTTACTAATCAAAGAAAAATAAAATTACACTTAAAAACCTAGCATTGTCTTTCACTTAGTAAGGCAGTGTAACACTGGGTAGAGATGATTTAGTTGATATTCTGAGTGTTATGTCACTGACCACGATACTGGTCTCATCTCATAAAAAAGAAGGAATAATTTTGGCTTGAATAATGGCATTTGTTGTCAAGGGAGTGAGTGACTGTGAGGTTTTATGGCGCAAGAGCCATGGTAGGCTATGCTGCGCCAAACATTTGTTAAAAGGAATCAAAATTTATAATTCTTAAACAGAAAACATTCAGAAAGTAGAAATACAGGTTAAAAGTTAAACATTCAAATTTGGTGTAAAAGGCCAATTTGTTTTAAAAAGGCAAATAAGTTATGGTGGGGCTTTCCCCCACCAATTGTTGTCAAGGGAATTGTTAAAGAATGTTGATAATACAGATAAAATTCCAGAATATTTTATTAAAGTTTTCAAGTTTTTCAAACAGAAAACAATATTCTGTAATAAGAATAAGTCTCAATATTGAATTACCTACATTGTGATACCTGCCTTGATCATTTCACAATAATTTTTAATTTAATTTAACAACATAAATAAAGGCTGCAGATAAACTTTACATACATTTGTTCAGAACATTTATATGATCTAGAGTCAATACAATTAAGTACATAAAAAATAACCTATTATTTGCAGGATATCAATTCCTGAGTTTTAAGGAACACAACTACATGACACTGAACTGATCATTAAGGCAAGAACCACTTGCGTATATACTGTAGTATATTTTTGCATTGTTACATGATTATTTAAATTTGCTAAATTATGTAATTTTATGAATAGGGTTTTATTCTATAATAAATATCCTTTCGATTTTTTATGGTCTAATGATTTTTTTTTTAAGTATGGGCCACTGTAAATTAATATGCAAAATTAAATCTAAGATATTCAAACACCAATACTTTTTTAAAAAAATCTGTTCCTAGGATATTAAATTTTCCACTCTCTTTTAGAAGCTTCAAGCTGCATCTTTGAAATTTTACCAATCTAAAACTTATGAGATTCAAGTTGATTCGGGCAGTGTAAGATTTTGATTGCTTACATATCAATAATTTGTACTGAATCTAAAATGCTCTGTTATATCATAGAAATGTCAGGAAAGAAAAAACCCCCCCCCCCCCCCAAGACAAAACTTTGAGTTTGTGTGAATTTATATTTTAAAACATGCATTATTAACTGTAGAAATTACTTATTTGAAAAGTCACATTATAACTCTATACATTTGTTCGCATAATTTGTTTATAAAGAGATGAAAGGAATTCAAACATCTGACAGTCTTTATTTACCTTAAATAGTATAGCTAAGATATGTACTTACATAGAGTCTGCCTAAATTTCAATACATATCTAAGTTAATGCAAGTAAATTATGCTTTAACGAAAGTTAGCCCATAGACAATTTTTTAAAGAAAGGCAATCAGAAATTAAAGATGGGATTAAAAAACATTTAAATGCTTTTATTCGAAATGGCAATGAAAGAAATGAGTGATTACACACTTAGTGCATATCAATTAAAAACATTTTTAATAGATTATCATGAAAAGAAGCAGTTCTAAAAATTAAACAGGAATTCACACTAAGTTTAGATCATGCAATATTAGAACTTTTTAAATGTGATACAGTCAAACCCTGTTATAATATAACTCTGTGGACCGAATAAAAAGTTTTACAATAACTGATGCTTCACTATATCTAATTTTGTTGAAAACAATCAAGATAAGACACAGTTTTAAGCATAAATTTGAGACAGAAGTGTTTGTTGTTGCCCTAAATTGTGCCCACTTCTTCTCAAAAATCTAAAATATTCTTGTGTACATCTGTATTTAATACAACCTACCCTGTTTGCAGAATTATTTACCCCATCAAGCTTTTCTCTCTCCCTACTACCACATACTATTCTCCATATCGCTTATCAATCCAGCATACTGTAATCAAAAAGCCTGGGAAAATACTTTGAAAGAATGACTTTAAAAGATTAGAGAATGGCAAATGTATATTTCAAGTTCTTTGTAAAGAAAAAGCTGCATGTTATATGGAGAATATACCTAAAAATTTTAAGAACGTAGTTTAAAATTATAGGTGTATGTTATATGCCAGAATATGTGCCATATAAATTTCATCGAACAATGAACCATTTTAAAAGAGTTTCTCCTACGTCCTAACAAAGAGCCCATAGAAGTAAAAAGGAGGAGGAAATAAGATGATGCCTCTATGGTCCATTCCACTATTCTGATTTTTCAAAGAATGTTTTAAGAGTGGGGTCTATGTAGTGGACATTACTAGCTGCTTTGGCACAAAAAAAGCTTCATACAATATATATTATAAATTGCATGAAATACATAATATATTGTACAGTAATAATGTAAATATATAGTAATATTGTGTCAAAGTGTTGCAATCATGATAAGTTTAAAAATCTAGCAGCGCATAAATTTGAAATTCCTCACGAAATTTAAAAAAAAAATCCAACTGAATGTTTCAAGTTGTTAAAGGAGGTGTTTTGAGATAATTTTGAATGGCCCAAACAATTTTTCAAAGGTCGGGAGGTTGTTAAAGATGGTGAAATTTTGGTCAAACCTGTGACATCAAGAACTGATGAAAACTCTAAATAAAAAATTAATGAAATCGTGCATACAGACTGATGTGTGAGTGTTTGAATGATGTCAGATATTACGAACATTGACAAAGAAATAAGAAAATTTTTGACTGAGGAATTGCATGTGACAAAAGTTTGCACAAAACTGGTACCAAAAAAATCTGAAATGTGAGCAAAAATTGAACAGGAAAAACATTTCATCTGACATCGTAGATGCTACGATGGGTTAATGATGTAACCGACAATCCATGCACTGGAAGACCCGTCCCCCACATTGCCAAAGGCCAAAAAAAGTTCAAATGAGCAAATCCAAATTGGAGGCCATGAGGATCATTTTTTTTTCGATACTAAAGTTATCATGATTGAATGGGTAAAAACCATAAGGCCAAACAGTAAAGCAGCAGTACTACATTGATGTCCTCCAAAAGCTTAAAGAAAGAGTGAGGAAGAAAAAGCCTGATTTATGGAACAACAACACATGGATTTTGCACCAAGACAACGGAGCACAATGTGGTTGACAAGAAGGAGGATCGAAAATAGAGAAGGATCGCTAGGGTATTACGGGGATGCATCACCCAAGTAATATAACCCTAACGCTGGGTACCTATTTTAGTCGCCTCTTACCACATGCATGAGCTGCAGTGGGACTATCCTGTCGCACCCAGTCATCACATGGGTGTAGACAGTATATAGATAATTGCAGATAAATTAATTTTATTTGTATACTTTTTTTTTTATTCTACTTATTATTATCACAATCTTGATAAAGTAAGAGTAATACAAAATGCATGTAAAAGATATTTACTTACCAAAAGCCACAGAAACCAGAAGTAATTAGATATAACAGATAAAACTTGGATACAAGCTGTAAGTATAATTAAATCCTTTAAGTTCCTGTGAGATGAGAAAAAGAAAAACTATTAGATTCAAAATTAAGAACAACCTAGGGAAGGGGGTGTTACTTCTTTACTGAATATGAAACTTTACACTTAAGAGCTGATACAGATAATCTAAGATCTAACATCACAGATTTAAGCACACTGATATAGATATAAATTTTTTTATTTGATTCGAAGAATTTTTTTTTAAAAAAAACCTTTCCATTCTGTAATGTTTCTTACAGTATTACAAGTAGAGTCCAAGATGATTATTATAACAAAATTGGTAACCAAAGTCTGTCATAAATATTTGAGTCTGATAATTGTCGTGCAAACAATAATATTAGTTTAGTAGTTTCAATACTAGATCTGGCACTTACACTCCTTCAATCCCGAGAATTTTAACCATCTAATTTTAAAGTTAACTTCATATCAAGTTTTTCTAGGCAGTGAACATTGCAATTCAAATCAAGTCATACATATATTGACTAAAAAATTTGTATTTGTATTAAGCTGGCATTAGTCATGAAAAACCAATGGAATTCATAAAATAGGTGTGAGGCACTGAGCCAAATAACATTTATATAGTGATAAGTTTTTAGATATGTCTAATCAAATAAAATGTCACACTATCTAAAACTGATATGCTGGAGTAAAAAATGAATAAAAACACAGCTTAAAACAATTGATCCAACTTTTAACATAATAAATGAACAAACTATAATTTAAAGTTTGACATTGTTGAAAATAAAATTTTGTTCCTTTTTTAATCTATTTTAATTTCAAAACATTAAGTAACACCATTACCATATTATACTATTCAAACAAAAGTAATCCAATAACAAGCCTTATTTCATTCCTATTTTATTATGCATATTCCCTCTCTACATTTGGATTTCTCTGAAACTAGTAGATTGTATTCAATGCTTGATTATATTGAAATATATACAGCATTTAAAAGGGAGAAAACCATGTCATTACAAGACACTGATAAAATTGAGTAAAATTTTTGAATTAATATATTTTGGCATTATTCTTCAGAAATCAGAATGATTCATGAAGACACTGAGTTTAGTAATAAAAGTTTAATAATTAACATTATTTGTCACAGTCATGATGATCAATACTACTCTAAAGGAGGTTGTCAATATAATCTTTCATTGAATATAATGTAATATATGCAGAGATTACATGAATGTTGGGTTAATTCAAGGTGGATATCAAGAGAGAAATTAGATAAACATTGAACATTTGAACACATATTAGAAATAAATGTGAATCATGTGATTCACATTTATTTCTAAAAATGATTTAAAGATATTTTTTAAGCAGAAACTTTGAACAAATTTGAAACTCATGCCCTTATCATATAAAACACAGTACGACTTCATTTAGCGCTTCCTCAATTAATGTTGATTCAACATAAAATGGTCATTTTGTTTTGCTAAATTTCACTTTGTATTTTCTTGCCATTCATTTTGTTTTTCATTGAATCCATCAACCATATCAAAAAGTTTAAACAGAGAAGAAAAATAAATGGCATACATATAGTAATTTCGTAACACTTATTAGTATGTATATATTATGTATAATAGTGAGTGTGTACATAATATGCCAAATATATGCATTTGCAAGATTTAATTTGTAAATTAGATTAGATAGAAGAATTGGTAACTTTATTTGTTTTGGCCATGGGGAAAAATAAATCTAAATTAATTGCTTACACAAATAAACTACAATATTTTATATTCATGTAAGACTAAAAGAATCTGACATTATAAAATATATTACATTTATGAGTGAAAGTATGTGTTATGAACATATGTTATGCAAATTAACAAAAAAACTGAAAATTTGTTCATTTTAGGCATGCGTTCCTCTTTCCCAATTTATAATTTACGTTAAAACAACTTTATTTAAAAATGTTTCATGTAATGCTTAATTGTCTAGGAATGCATCTTAAGTACTAAACAAGATTTCATGGTACAAGAATCAACATATACAAGAAGTAAAATAATATAGATTTAAATAAATCTTTATAAAAATTTTAGTCCCATGAATTTTCTTAAAATTAAACATAAAACAGAATAGACCATTTAGTGTAGATTATACTCTGACAAGTATATGCAATCATGTTACCTACATTCACACTAAATGAGATGTATGAATACAATATAAAAATTTTAAATAAAAATCATAAGTTTAACATAAAAAACATATATGAAATTCCACAGTTACAGAAAATGCCTTGAATCATTTGAATGAAAGTATTACTTTAAATTAAGTAATTACTTGAAAAGCCTCTAATGTTTGAAAAATTAAATCTTCAAACTTTTATTTTCTGCATCTTTCTTTTACAACACCTTTTTTCTAGGGATTTCACAATTTTGTAATTTTTATTACATAATACTGATTATCAACATGCATTGATATTTGAATTAAAAAAAAACATTGCATATGAAATAAAGAAACATATTAAAAAAGAGCAAGAAATCTCAAATTCCTTGGCATGCTTAAATTTGTTCAAATATGTTGGAAATAATTTATTTGGATATCACCAGGAGGTGCCTTATCTCATCAAAGTGAGAACCACAGGTTCATAAGTAATGCTTCAGAGTGCATTCAGTTCTTGAATGTGTAAAGCAGGTTTTTTTGTTTTGTTTGGATGTAATTTGTCCTGACCGCTAAAGCGAGTTAAGTGAAAATATGAGCAGTTTGGAAGCCCTTGTATATTTTGTAAACATTTGTTTATGTATAATTAACACATAAAGAGTGTAAATAAATGTGGGAGAAAAGTATAGCTCTTCCTCTCTTCCTTGTTGGATTATTGTTCCATCAAAATACAACCATATGGTATGAGGATTTTTTTCATTCCAAAATGATATATTATGTAGTTTGTCCGTTGCTATATTCTTATGCATATCACTATAATTAATGCTAAAAACTATTTTCTCCAGAACTACAAATATTTTTTTAGTTATTATTTCAGTTTTAAGAGTTATTTTCTTCAAAGAGCACATATTGTTCACTTTTGTGATCCAGAATCCTATCCCATGCCACATGAGTGTTTTTAGAGAGTTGATCAAAAGAAAATTTGAATCTAGTAAAAAGCAACATAGAGATACATAAAAATATATTTATTTGAAAAATTTGCCTACAAAATTCAGCACATTTAAATTAATGTCTTTTTTTTAAAAAAAATATTGCCTTAAATTTAAAAAAATAAGTTGCATATAACCAATTTTAAATCTTTTGAAAAATGGAGGGGGGGGGGAGAAGCAACTGTAAACTTAAGAATACATGAATTCTGAAAAATTAAAGCATTCCAGAAATGTTTTGATATACACAAGTTATAGCACAAAAACAAAAAATTTTACAAGTGTCAAAATTGAAGTATATGTTGTAATCAATTTTGTAAATTAAAAAAGAAAAAGATATTTTAAATAAAAACAAGGTAATATGTATAAATGCACAGAGCTAATAATTTCTTTTCTTTCACTATCCACAATTACTGACTTTTATGATAAATTCATAATAATTCCCATTCTCATAGGATTTAATTCATTTCAAAACATTTATAAATATATTTTGTTTAGTGTATCATACAACATATATATACACACATACAACATATTGGTACAGTTAATATATTATATGATATAATGTCTAACAGCAAGAAAGTTGTATAACAGAGCTGGTAAATCCCTAACCTGCATGTAACTCACCAGGTGCCAACTTGCAGCCTGTGAAGCTGGGTCAACTAAACAAAAGTGACAAGTTGCATGCAAAAATCAGTGTATAAGCAGTACAGATTGCAATTATTGCAAACATTGATTTCGTCAAATTGCATTTCGCATACAAAGTTTTGCATTGATGTCCAAGAACATGAGACATTAATACAGAAATTGATTTCTAGAGATGAATCCACCTTTCACTTGTCTGGTCAGGTAAACCACCACAACTTATGCATTTGAAGATCGCAAAAGTTTCCAAGTCTCTCGTATTAAATATTTGCAGAACTTTTGTTTAAAAAATTTCTTCCACATTTTTTAATATTAAAACATTTAAGCCTAGACAGTGACATAGCTACATTTGATATTACACATAGAGGTAACTCTAAATGTTATCCTCAAAACAATATCTAACACTGAGTGGCAATAAAATTGACTAATTAATCTAAATTATAAAAAATTTAAAGACACAATTTTTTTTTTTTAAATCCTTTAAAAACATTTTATAGATTTAATACTCCCATCACTCATTCTGATACCTAAGAGAAGAGGAATAACATTCTGCAAATGTTTCATGTTGATATAATTTATATCCTATAATTCTAACGGATAATTTGATGAAGTTAATTTCCAAAAGCTTATAATTATCAAATAAATTTATAACCATTCCCTAAAATATTACTCAATCAGCTACTCAAATAGTAGTCATAATAGAACCATATTTCAGAATATAAAAATATTAATTTGTTTATGAATAGTGAAAGAATATTATTGTGCTTACAATTAATATACAGTGCATTCAGGCAAAATGTGTTATAAACGAGAATTGCAATTAAAATAAGAGTGAATTACTGAGAATTTTAATACACATGAAAAAAAATTTTTTTTTAATAAATTAAATGAACTAAATAGAATGGAATAAATTAAATGAACTAAATGTCATCTTTCAGACTTATATGGAAATACAACCATCCTCACAAAATCGAAAATTTCTCTCCTTTAGTTTTAAAGTTACGAATCATAAATAATTTCCTAAAAATCAATGGATTTTTTCTTCTCACTTCAGCAGACAAAGGAACTAATAAGACCAAAATCCTATTTTGTCCCAAGAAAGATGATGGAAAGGGATTCCATTAAGTTTCATTCTACAATAAATACTAAAAAGCCTAATGAAAATTAATCTTTTTTAAAATATATCTCTGTTATGTTTAAAGAAATTCTAAATCTAGGAATATCTGAGAATAATTTGGAACTCATAACATTTTAATGTTGAACTCTCAACTAATATTCTCATTTAAGGTAATTTATTTTAATGGCTTCAGACAAATATCTCTTTGACAGCTTTAGATCTTGGCTCACAAGAAAATCTATATATGCATTTCTCTCTAAACGTCATCTTTCAGACTTATCACTTGACTTCTCTCACCAACTATTATTTTCTATGTCTTTTTCTATTAACAATTGATATAGCACACTGTTATGTCTTTAAAGCATACATTCAAAACTCTTTCAGGTGAAAGCATTTTCTGTCCAAAAAATGTTTATTTCCTCACGCAAATTTTTTTATAACTAATCTATTGGGTGTCAATCCTTTTTTCTGCATGTATATTTCTGAGTGAAATTCACCTCACTCAGAAGTTGTACTAAAAATGTAAGTAACACGAAAAAGTGAAATAACAGCATTAAAAAAACCCTGGACAATTTGTGTTTCCAAATGTTCATTTAAACCACATTAAAATTCAAGTCCTTCCTCAAACTGATCAAAATTTTCTATTATTGGTTTAATTGCAGCAGAATTAAAGTTACAATAAGTTTCTGATAACCTTTTACATATAAGTTATTCCAGTATGAAAAAACAATACTTCCGAATGATGAGTTGAAACAGAAAAATTTCTCTTCAAGAACTAAAAAACTGACACATAGAACTTCAGCAAAAGAATGTTCGTATAAATTTTGATAATGATTTATACATTCACAAAAAATATTGTTTTCTTTCTCCTATTACGGATGATTAGTATGCCATCTTGCAATCCAGCCATAAAGCAACATTTTCATATCTTCGAATGTGGCATATAAATCTAATTTACCTTTTCCCAAATTTTGAAGAATATAATTGAAGTTAGTAATGTGTTTCCTCTTAAAGGAAAAAGCTGTTAAAATCTTCAACTTCTAATGCTTTGTTTACATATAATGTGTGGATATTAAATGACAAGATACAGAAGAAGTATGCATGCACTAAACACCAGTAACCAACAGCTATTAAACATGAAGTCTTCCCTTTCAAAGGAATTGCCTCTCACTTCTGTAAACAAATCCATATAGCCATATCCTTCAGTTGCATTATAATTATTTTATTTTTACTTAGTTCAGAAAAATGATAGCTTTGGATACTTGTTCTATGGTTAGATATAACACATCAATTAATAACTCCCGAGACTAACCCAGAGATGGCGCTCGTAGTAAACCAGTAACCAGGTCTTTCTAGAGTACTAACCTTTGCTTGAAACGTGTCAAAATTTTAAGTCGATCGGACCAGAAACAGCTGAGTTATCGAGGTTGGAGTAAAGTCGTTTTGTAGTTTGTTTAAAAAATGGAAAAAAACGAGTTTCGTGTTCTGATAAAACATTGTTTTTTAATGGGTAAAAACACCGTGCAAGCAAAACAATGGATTGAAAAATGTTACCCGGACTCTTGTCCATCAAAAGCAACAATTTGTCGGTGGTTTGCCGAGTTTAAACGCGGTCGTACCGACACAAATGACGCGGAACGCTCGGGTAGACCTGTGGAAGCCGTTACACCGGAAAATGTAAGTGAAGTGACAAAAATTATAACGAAAGATCGTAAAGTGAAGCTCCGTGAGATTCCTGAGATGACACAGATATCATATGGAAGTGTATTTACTGAAAAGGGTTTTTTGAAGTGAAGTGAAAAAGGTTTTTTCCAAGTGGGTGCCGCGATTGCTTTCGATGGAACAAAAACAGCAACGAGTTGATGATTCAGAAAGCTGTTTATCGCTATTTACTCGCAACAAAAAAGA
>BMAW01068131.1:443681-471418 GCA_019974015.1 Nephila pilipes
TGTAATTATTGGTGTCATATTGTTTAATATTAGATATTAGTGATGGCCCAAGATAACATCCGAGGTAATAGGATGTTACAAGCTGATAAAATATGTAATAACACAGCAACATTGTCATATTTGTAATAAGCAAAGAACACTGTAGGTTACTTTAAATTGAAAATTTGAAATGAAAAGTGTGCCCAATTTATATCTTGGATTTAAATAAAGCAGTAAAAAAAGATAGAGAAGCTAGATGTTAAGATTTGTAGTTTCCTGTGAGGTAAGACATTTTTTTAAAGTGTATCATAATGAGAGATGAGACATAGTACTATCAATATCACCCAAAAACCAAAAGACAAGCACAGTGAAAAGGATTACCTTCTCCAATATATATATATAAAATTCAAAATCAAGGATTAAGGTGATGCTGATCGCAATTTCCAATTGCCAAAAACATTACAGAATTTATATTATTTTCAATAGTTTAATTTATATCAAAGGTTATTATTATTATTTTTTATCAATGTTTATTTCTTTTAGTCCTGCACTTTTATGTACAAGGCCGATCATTCTTCAATGCACACCATTTCTCATTCTTTCCAAAGCTTAAGGCAATCTAAAAAGGACATACTTTTAAATATCTTAGATATGAAATTGAATGGCATGCATATTCTGAAAACAGTTACTTTTAGTACATAAACAGTATTTCTATGACCTGCAAAAACATTGGAAAATTGTAGATTCCAATGATTATTATTTTGAAGGATAATTTATTTAAAAGTAATTTTTTTTTGCTTATTTATAAAAACTTGTCTGGTTAATTTATAGATACACACTGTATATTTATGATACAATATAAAAAAGTATGAATCCAACAGTATATCAGTGCCAGAGAAATGTAGAAAAGTAAATCTCATATAGATCAAATGTACAGGACTCGAATGAACTGATCAGTAAAAGAACAGATTGCAAGAGAATAGAAAGCAGTATGAAAAATTAGTTGTTTAGTGAATAGAAAAGAATTTGCTATGTATCACTTCAAAGAATGAAATGAACAAAAAGAACAGGATTTTGTGGAAATACAAAACAAGATATTTCCGATCTTTGGGTTGTTTAGTTTAGTTTATATTAACATCGCACTAGAAGCAACGAGAGGGCTATTGGCGATGGACCTCGTAATTTTGAACCATGGCCAATTGACGAGGACGACACCTGAGCATCCCCTCTCCTAACATCCACACCAACAGGAAGACTTTGGGTCCTAACAGATTTAGCATGCATCAGCCCCAGCTACAAGGCGGGTCTTTAGGGGCAAAGGATCAAACTCGCAACTGAACGAAAACTGTAGGTCAGGAATCCAAAGCCATGACCACTAGGCTACAGCAGCCTTTCCAATCTTTGACAAAAAAAGTTTTAGCTTTTACCCCAACTTTTCTAATATGCTATTTGTAAATTCATAGTACAAAAGTATATATCAATCACATTTTGTTCTATGCAAATATATTACTTATATTAGGTTTGTACACATTATCAACTATAACCTAGTTGGTAATTAAATTATTTGAAATACATTTTTCATAATTCAAGTTTGAAATTTTAATAATTTTTACTACAAAATTTTTTAGCTTTTACAGTAAAAAAATGGACACATGCAAGTAAAGAGATTATTTCAAACATCATGTAATATTCCACAGAATACTCAATGAAGAATTACATGACAATGTGAAATGTTTAGATATAATAGCAAAAAAAAAAAAAAAAAACCCACTGATGTTTAGACAAAATTAGCATTCAATACATCAATCTAAAATAAAAAATTGTCATATTTCTTTTTAACTTATCCTTCACCTTTCCCAATTTACCTTAAAAAAAATTAAAAATTATAAAGTTTTTAAACCAAATAACATTCCTGCCAGATTTTCTTTAAATTTTAAATGAAATAAAATTTTAAAATTCCTGTTAAAATATGAATAAAAGGGTTTTTATAGTCATTTAACCTTTTAATAAAAATAATTGATATTTCTGTTTCTTTATAAAAAGTCACTCATTTGGAGCTTCATACATTAAAAAATGCAACTGCAGTAATCTTTTATTCTAAGTACAGTAATTTGCTTAGTATATTAATAGCTAGTGATGACTACACCAGAAAAGAAATGTACATTACATAAATATAAAAATAACCATTTTGTAATGTTTTTCCAGATGTAATTTCAAAATTCTGAACCTTTTTCAATCAAAAAGTAGATGAAAAAAGCCAGGCCTTTAATAAAGCTATGATTGATAATATAAAAATGTTATAAAAATGAAATAGAAATAAATCAAATTACAGTTTTTAACATGAAATTATATTATGAGATATCCTTGTGTTTTTATCTTTAATTTGCTGTTGAAGTTAGTTGATTACCTCTCATAATATATCCTCACTGATTGCTTTAAAAAATTATTGTTGCTACTAAATTACTCACATAAAAATCAATGCATATTACAAATGAAAGATTCATATAATCTTTATGAATATTAACATTCAATAAAAAATTACTTCAAAGTATAACATTATCCTAATATGTTAAAATCACATATTTTAAAATTTTCAGATATGTTCAAATTCTCAATAATAAGATATTATTCTTTTACTCACTGCAATAATCTAACTTACCATGTAAAAAGCAGAGTAAGATTCCCAGAAAAATATAAGCATTAATCCATTATATATCACCTGCATAAGGGAGAAAGTGATATCTGATTTAATATACATGGAAACATTTTTACAATTAAAAATATTACATTAAAATTTATTTTAGAAAAACTTAACAAAAGCACTTTCTTAGCAAAATTGTATTAATATGGTACAGTAAAGCTTTGCTAAGTAAGAGTAATTAGGATCAGATCCAAACCAGTTTATAAGAAAATCTGGTTAACCAGAGGTTGGAGAAAAAAAATGAAATAAAACATAATTACGAAAATCATTTTTATATTGAACAAATTCAAAGTGAATTATATTTACAGAGAACAAAAATCTAATATATAAAAAATAAATGAGTGTATTAAGGTTTTCTTTTTTTGTTGTATCTTCCGTTCAGACAATGTAGTACTTATGCCATTTGTCACTAGCAATAGGTGTAAATTAATTTTGTTGACTTTTTGCGCAGAAAACTTGCAAAATCATCCTTTCACTTTCCTTTCACACATTTATAGCTGTTAATAGCAAAGAAAATATTTTTTCAAAACAATTGAGCAAATAAGTGTTTTTACAGAAATTCGCACATTACAAGGAGAGTCGAAAATAGAGAAGGATCACTAGGGTAATCTGGGGGGGCACACTTTTGGGCATCCCCATGTTTATCAAAGACAGTAAACCCCATAGGAAAGAAAAAGATCACTAGGTTACCTCGGGGTCATGATGCCCATACTTACCTCAAGAAGTCAAGTCCCTGAGAGCCCCTGATATAATCCCCAGGAGGACAGTGCCCAGCTATACCCCCAGATGCTGTGTACCCATTTTAGTCACCTCTTACAACAAGCATGAGCTACAGTGGGACTATTCTGTCATTCCCGGTCACCACACGGGTCCTATATAGAGATTGATCCAAGTTATCCTGAGATCTCAATTAAAGGGGTCCAACTTAACAATGTCCTACTGTAAAATCAAATTAACAACAAAAATCTTATAAATACATTAAATGTCTGCAAAAATCAATAAGAATAATCCTCACATAGATAATTATATAAAATTATTAAAGCATAAAAATTGAATCATAGAATTATATTTTCTAAGTTGTTAAAATTGCAGAAAATTTCAGCATTTTAAATATATAGATTAAAATTTTTTTAATTGAATGATAAAATGTATTTGATGGAAAACTGATACCAAAAACATCCATTAAGATTAAATCTAAAATTTTAGGTACTTTCTTCATGTCTGCATTTATGGTTTGTAATTTAGTTACTATTGCTATGTTTTTCAGTATACACACAATCATAACAAATCAATCCACACACAAACTACACAAGTGCTACATACACTTGGACTTATATGGCAGAGAGCAAAGAACACAACTGATATATATATATATCAGATGATATAACAGACATGAGCTGCAAAAAAATGATGAACACTGGAAAATGAATCACAAAAATAATTTAGTAGAAAATTGAATCGGCTTTCACACAATACACAAGGAACAACTTAAGGATACAATCAAGTGGTCAGTAAAGATGAACAGCAATTCAACACCTCATCTTCCTAAATTTATTCAACAGAATATTCATATATAAGAATAATTGTTATATTTTTTTAAAGATATATTACTTAAGTATCTACCAGTTGCAAAAAAATTACTATCAGTCATGCAGATTTAATTGGTCCCCCTCTCTTATAAAATACCTTAAATTTTATTAAATTACTTTGTTTTAGTATTTTTCAATAGAGCAGTGCTTATATGCTGTAAAGAAAACAAACGTTTCAATGAGCCATATCAATAACCAGCTTTTACTTTGCGGACATAGGAAATTAGATAGTACCAAAGACTATTTTAAATATGTCTGATTATCCATTAAAAAAATTTTTACTATTGACAGAAACATAATCAAAACTTTTGAATATACATTACTTAAAATCCTGTTGATCATAATAATCAAGATATTGAAATAATCAATCAGAAAACTAAATAAATACATTCTCACTTCATTTATAATATATAATAAAACAAAAAAGCACAGACTTTGAAAGCACTATCATACTTTGAATATTGAGAAAGAGAGACTTCAAACTTTAAAATCCTTAAAAATTATCAGAAATACTGCAGATTATTAAGCAATGCTGTTTTGAATGCAAAAAAAAAAAGTGTTATAAAACAATTAGAATACAAATAAAGTTTAAATTATCAATGGAAAAGTATTTTATAATTTTTTAAAAATGTTTCATACCTCATACATATTAAAACTCATTACACAGATTGTTTATACAATTATAAAATCTTGTTTAAATTTTGCATGTAAAAAAATGTATCTTATCACACACAAAAATAAGTGTTAACAAAGCAGATGAAATATTTAGAAACATTTTCAATAATTTAATTGTTACAGTTTTATTAAACATTTGGCCAGCATTCAGTATACATCAGGATATCAAACTCAGCTTTTTTTTTTTCCAAACATAATACGAACAATAATATGACAATTAACATGCACAAAGTTAAAAAACATCAAAAGTCTCATAGCCAAAAACATACAAAATAATGCCAATCCTGACCACATTTGATCCAAACATTTTTATTTCTTACATTATTTTCATAAAAAGTTCTTGCACATGGAACTCAATTCTTTACTTCATCTTGTAAGGTAACAATTTTCGCTGATTAATGATAGAAATCAGTGCAGAAAAATCGTGCATAACTATGTTACTTGTTTTAAAAGTAAGCCAATTTTAGCTACTCAAATCATGGGCAGTTTGCATAAAGAGCAAGTGACAGAAACCTTTCTTTTTTCCAATACTAGTGAAGATTATTGTGGACTCTTTTTCCTTAAATTTAAAAATCAGCATAAGGGAATTTTTAATAAAATGTATGTGGATGTTTTTGTGTGTATCGCAACTTGCACAGTTCACTTGGAAATTGTGACAATTATCTTTTGATGCTTTATCGCTACCTTAAAGTGGTTTTTTTTTCTCATTATGGTAAATGTGCTAGCATAATTTCAGATAATGCCACATGTTTCGTAAAAGAATAAAAGGAACTGTTAAGGTTTCATGATCTTGTAATGCAATCAGATTGAGGGTGGCTAGTTTTCTCTCTGTTGAAGGGGTGCATTGGAAATTCATACCACCCAAATCACCTAACTTTGGAGGAATTCGGGAAGCTGGAGTTAAATCATCTAAATTTCATTAAAAAAGAATTACTAGTAAATTATCATTGACCCAAGAAGAATTCCTCAATAGTAACTGTTCAAACTGAGGGAATTTTGAATTCAAGACTTCTTGTTGCTGAAGCTGAAAATTTTTAAGTTTTAACACTTGGTCACTTTCTCATTTGAAAAGCTATTATTGCAATTGTTGAACCAGATTTATGTTCTATAAATCCTAATACACTTGATAAATATAGAAAAATCACTAGTATAGCACTAAATATTTGGAAGTCATGGAAAACATTATCTTTACAATTTACAAGCATATAGTACATGGAAATTCGATAAATCAGATGATAACTTAATAGTGTTGTTTTGTTAAAAGAAGATAATCTTCCAATAACTCAATGGATTGTGAGAAAAAATGTTTAAACATACCCAAATACTTATGGTAAAATTTGAGTTGTTTAGTCTGAAGAGACATATAGAATGCAATAATCACTTCTTTTCACAAACAATATTTATTGGTGGATGGCCTTCCATCCTACTCATTGTTTCCCTATTCTCTCTCTCTCTGATATAAAAAAAACATGAAACTCTTTCGACACAAGAAAGCACCATCTAATGGCGTGTACATAGCCAAAAGAGTCAAAAATGGTAATTTTGTGAAAAGACCCATTTAAAAAATTGCTCTTTTACCTATTGAGTATTAAGAATATTGAAATATTGATTTTACTGCCAGATTGAAATCTTACTTATTGTCTTTGATTGTTAACTGTGTTTTGTTCATTTTTTGTTGATTAAATAATTTGTATATCATGTTTATGTAAACCTATTATTGTTTTGAAATGGTATTTCAAAGCCCTGCGGGATGCTGTACCAGCACTTCACTGTTGGTGAATTCAGCTTCATCAAGCGCTCAAGTACACCAATAGAGTGGAAAAAAAAGGAAAAAAAAAAAACATTCTTCGCCTGGCTGTTGTCAGATTATGCATAGGTTTGTTTTGTAGCAAGTTCAACCACCATGTGACTGTCATGTAATAAACTCTTATCGTAGTTAGAACAAACTGTGGCTATAAGTTTTGCAGTTTAATTTACATGCCCCATACATTCTATATCATTAAAATAAAAAGGCGTAAACAGTTCGTATTTCTAGTCCTATGTTACATCTGATAACAGTTTCTTTATACTGTAAAAATGTCAAACAAAAACTTTGTGATCAAAAACCAAAATTTGAACAAGTTTTACTTAATGGCATTTAAAAAAGAAGAGGATGAGAAGAGTAAATGATTTAAGCTATCAAAAACCAAGATCAATTAATTGCAGGACATTTTATGTCATATTATCATTTGCAAACCATTAACAAACAATAAATATATTAAAAGAATATAAAAATATTTGTCACATCTTGTAATAATTCCTTATGGTTAAAAAATATTATTCAATTTTTTCAAATATTATTTCAAAAATGTCAAACTTTTTCTCCCTTTCCCAGCACAGAGAAATACATGATGCTTACCTCAGCAGATATTGCCATTATAATATAAAATTGTAAGGTTTGCTTATTTTCTTCTACAATTTGCTTTTGACCTTTTGTCCCTTGCTTTCCTTTTTGAGGCTATAGAAAGATAAAGCAGAATTTTCAAAAAAGTTTGATAAAATATACAAATACCTTCCACATAACAAAATGCTAAGCTGATATATTTACATAATTCAGATAATAAACTATGAAAGAATATTACAAAATATAAAAATTAAAATTGCTCAAAAAATCTAATAATTTTTTAAGTGACAATGATTATGGTTAAGGTATTGGATACTAAATAAAATACAAGATTTCTTTTGGATTTAAAACAGAAACATGGAGCAACAAACAGGAAATAAGAATATATAATAAAAATCAAGGGAAATTTTACTTTTCAATTTGATAATAAGAATAGTTATATATGGGGTGTTTCGAAACTCATGGGCAAAAATTTAAGGGGTAATAGAAACATCTAAACAAGTAATTTTCACCATACAATGCATAGATAAAGAGCAATACATTGTATGGTGAAAATTGCTTGTGGATTTCAAGAGGCATGGCAACAAAGAGGGAAAGGCCATTGCCTCCTGAAATCCACAGTAGAAATATGTGAAAGAAAATTACACATATTTCTACTTACTTTATGTTTTCCTTTACAGCATGTCTAGCAGTTCACAGCTTGCTCTCTACCTCTGCATTGTATGGTGCAAATTACCTGTTTGATTGTTTTCTATCACCCCTTAAATTTTTGCCCAAGAGTTTCAAAATAAACCTTTCTATGAGGATGGGCTGAAAGTTTCCGACCTTAATGTGAAGATGGCAGCACTCCTCAATAAAATCTAGGGAATGTGGATGCACATCTTTTGACACACAAACCAAAATTTCAGCTATTTTAGATGCACAGTAGTTATTGGAAAATCATTTGAGCGAGTCAATGCGAGTGTTTTTGAAAGGCAATACGCCTATGCAAATCAAAGATGAGTTGGATACTGTGTACAGGGACTCTGCATCATTATTTACCACCATGAAATTTTGAGCAGCTGAATTTAAACATGGCAGTACCAGCTTTGTAGATAAACATTTGAGACGTCCAAAAACTGCAACCACTGTCAATAACATTGCTAAAATTCACCAAATGGTGCTAGATGAAAGTTGAATTAAAGCGAGAGAGATAGCAGAGGCTATGAATATGTCCAAAGGACGTATTTGTCACAAAATGAATGAAGATTTAAGAATGAGAATGCTGTCCACGCATTGGGTGCCAAGTGTGCTCAAGTTAAACCAAAAAACATGTTTGAATGAACATTTCCTATGTTCTGTTGGAGCATTTTAGGTGCAATAAATCAGAGTTTTGGTGTTGATTAATTACTGTAGATGAAACTTGATACACCATTAAACACCCGAAACAAAAACACAGTCAAAATAGTGAACTGCAAAGAAGGAAATCAACTAAAAAAAAAGCAAAGACCTTTTTTTGCGGCTGGAAAAGTGATGGTGACTGTTTTTTGAGTTAGCCACAGAGTTATCTGAATCAATTATCTTCAAACAGGAAAACCATTACAAGAGCATACTACACATCATTGACAAGCCTGAAGGCTCAAATTGCAAAAAAATGGCCACATTTACAGAAAAAAAAAATTGTTTCAGCACTGACATAAGCAATTATTTTGCAGAAAAAGATGCCAAGTACTATTTGGACAGATTAAAGAAATAGGAGAATTGCTGGGAGAAGAGTGTAGACAAGAAAACTTTGTAGAAAAATAAAAATGAATTTAAAGAAAAAAATATCTAGTATATTTGTCAGATAGGAAACTTTTCAGATCACCCTCACATTGTTACCATTTGCAAATTCATTTTTAGAGAAAAGGTCAACAAAGACCCATTGAAATTTAAAAGGTAAATAATGATTACCAAACAAAATTTTCTCTATATAAACACTCCCATAAATGCTCCAGCTTTTGATAGACAGAAGGAATAGAAATAACAAAAATAGCTAATTTTACATCAGTCATTTCAGTTAAATACAGAGTAAGTATATAACAATTCATTTGTTTTTTATTGTTTGATACAGAAGCATGCACATAATTTTTAGCATTAGGGCAGAACTTTATCATTTTCTTGAAAAGAGTGAGTATAATACATTTTGTTTAATTAACATATACTAGATATATACAATACATATTTAGTGAAATATATCCTATGATGTAGTGAATATATACTATTTATCAGGTTCGTCATTCACCAAAATTTCATGAGCAGACGTTGATGTTCAATTGGATTTTAAAATTTGGCAATTTCCATAAATTCTTGCAATGGTGTTTAACGGAATCCAGTTTCAAACATGCCACAGCAGGTAAAATTTTACCAAACCAAAAAGTCTTATCAGAAGTCAAACAAACAATTTCCAGTAGAACATGTCTGTTCATAAACAGGCGTTAAATGCTAAGCAATTACTAAAATAACAAAAACACTAAAAGTATGCATTTGAAACTGCAAAATGACATCCAAAATAATCATAATTTTGTGTGTCACAGCAAAAGTTAATCATAAATAGCAATTTATTCACAATTTAAATAGCAATACATATTAACAAATTTCCAAAACCGTATCAAGAATTTCATCACTATTTTAAAAATTTAAGTCCATCCACAATTTTACTATACTTAATAGGATTCAAATCAGCATTTTTTAAATCAAATAAATGATTTATAAATAAAAAAAATTAATCAATAATTATGAAACATTTTGATATATTTGTTTCATTACAAAATGTAGAAACTGAATAACATAAATAACATAAAGCATTAATATTTTATCTTTTCTATCAATTTTGAGACTTAAACAAAAAATTTCTAATTTGTTTACATTAAAGAAAGATTAGATTCAAAAATAATTTGCTGAAATTCTTTTACATGTAAAAAAAAAAAAATACTTTCATTTATTTATGTATTTATAAACATTTTAAGATAACCAACTGTGACATTAATGTCAATCAGAAATATTTTTAAAAATGCAGATTGTAGGCCTCTCAAATTTAGTGTACATTCATCCATCCTTTTAAAATATCAACCAACTTTGTTGAGGAAACAATTGCTTGATTCATTTGATATGAAGAGAAATTTGAAAAGTTATATCTACACAATTCACTATTTTACTGTACTCTTTTTAAATATACCTGAAAAAAATAATAAATAAGAATTCTTAAACCAGCAAATTTTTCAGCAATTTCAGCTATATATTTAATTTTTGAATGATATTGCACCGATAAAGACACTATAAAAAGTAAACAAATATACTACATGCTTGGTTTAAATGTAATTCAGAATAATTATAATAAATTACCATCCTTAAATGCTTTGATTGCTTACTCCAGAAAAATGTGAATATATATACACACACATGTAGAAATCCAACATTATATGCAAAGATTATTCACAGAAATATGAAGATTCGGGATTCAATATAAATATTCAATAAATATTCCGTAATATGTTTGCATTACGGATTTTTTATTTCCTTACCACCTTTTAATAAAAATTAAAGGTATTTGCAAAGAATCCATCCACTTAACCGATTTCTCCAAGTAGAAAAACAGCTTGCATGTTAAAGGAATAATGAATGATACAAATGTTAGTAATGGTGATGTCCACATTCAAGCTAACAAAATAAAATTTACATGTTATTTATGTAACAGAAATCTTTTTTAAAAAGAGGAAACTACTGCAAATTATTTTAAAGGTTATTTTTAACTTGCAGTTTAATACATTTTGATTGGCAGATAATGATTCAGGAAAAATGCTAATCAACTGAGTATCATTAAAATTAAAGATAAGCATTTAATGAATACAAAGCAAATGTTTGATTGTATCAAAAATCAGAAAATTTAGACAAGTAGAAGGGAATAATTTTTTCAATCCTTTATCCGATTTCATTTATATATATAAATTCTAATTAGCAAGTAAACTTAATACTTACTCAAGACTTGGAGAAGCGTAAATTTTGATGAACTTTAATGTTTACAAATAAAAATATCATTTTATGTTATAATTCCTGGAAAACGGCATTGATTTTTTATTTAAAAAATTGTACATTTTTAAATTATTCAATTCACGTTGTTCTTTTTCGCGAAATATAGAGGGAAAAAATTTAAATATTATGAGGTTTAAATTGTGTTATGTTTGTGTGACAAACTAATATGACAGAATGAAGACCTTTTAAATAATTGCAGTTTTTCAATAAATAAGATGAAAACGGATCTAAAGATTAAAAACAAAAAGCGCGATAGCTAATATTCTCTTTTTAAAACTAAAAATCTATTTAAATAACCAAAATATGAATATTCTATGTACAAGCACAATTTCTATAAATGGTTAGAAGTAAAAAGTTGTATGCAATAACTATTATGTAATTTATAAGAATAGGAAATTACATATATATTATGACCGGTAATAAAAATATAAATAATTTTTGGGGCAAAAAAGACTTACCGCCATATTTCGAATATTTACAAAGAAAACGGTTTTGTAGAAAAATTATTTCAGATTGATTATAAAATTATTTACTTTGAAAAAAAGTATTTCACTTTTCTCATTGTTCACAACATTTGAGGTAATGTCTGTTGTGCTCACGTCAACAAAAATTAAACTATATACAAACACATTTTAATAATTGATGCCATACACATTTCTCTAATTTAAATTGATAGGAAAATTTACGACAAATATATGAAGTGTGGGAAATAGTTAAAGACTGCGAAATATTTATAGAATTATAACTAATTCGAAGTATTGAGCCGTTTTAACATTTTTGGAAATGAGAATTGAAAATAAAAGCAAAATTATTAATTAAAACATTTTTGGAATTCCCTAAAACTATTTTATTCCCTAAAAATGTTTGTAATCTCTTATTGGCAACAGCTATGTTTGCCTGTAAATTTAATGGTAATGGTTTGTGGTGGATGAGTTTGTGGTTGGAGGTGATGAAGATTTGAAGATAACTTTGTAATATTTATTATTTTATTTTCTTTAATAAAAAACCAACAAACATGGAGGATATTGTGGCGTATTCGGGGAACTTAAGATTTGATATTGAAATTGCTTTAGAACAGCAATTGGGAGCTTTACCCTTACCATTTCCCGGTATGGATAAATCGGGATCTTCTATATGTGATTTTTATCTTAGGGGTTTATGTAGCAAAGGCTCAGCATGCCCATTTAGACATGTGAAAGGTGATAGAACCGTTGTCTGTAAACACTGGCTTCGGGGTCTTTGTAAAAAGGGCGACCAGTGTGAATTTCTGCACGAATACGATATGAGCAAGATGCCTGAGTGTTATTTTTATTCTAGATTTAATGCATGTAGTAATAAAGAATGTCCTTTTCTGCACATCGATCCAGAAGCAAAGATCAAAGATTGTCCATGGTATGATCGAGGTTTTTGTAGGCATGGACCCAACTGCAGGCACAGACATACTCGCAGAGTTATTTGCCCTAACTATATGTGTGGGTTCTGCATAGATGGTCCTAACTGTAAATTTATGCACCCTAAATTTGATTTACCTATACAGGATCCAGGCCAACTACCAAAAAAGAATACAATTACCTGTCATTATTGCTCAGAGCCTGGTCATAAAGCTATCTCTTGTCCTAATTTGCCTCCTGATGTAAGAGAAGAGCAAGGCAATAGAATTACCTTACCGAATAGTACTGCACAACTTGTTAATATACAATTGCAGGATGGCCTTAAGGCTGGCTACAGACCGATTGAGCAAGTAACTTGTTTCAAATGTGGTGAGAAGGGACATTATGCTAATAAATGTCCCAAAGGTCATTTAGCATTCCTTAGCCTTGCTTTACAGAACAATCCTAGACCGCAAGCACAACAGTCATAAAATTATTGATGATTACATTCACATAAGTCATAATTTCAACACTCATTCACTTAAATTTCTATTTCAGGATCTCCAGTTGCAAATTTTTGTTTTTACGACTGAAAAGTTTTTGAAATAGGAATGTTTTGTATATCTGATAAATTATCAGCATTTTTATGTGATTTTCCTTACTTTTAACTATTCTTGACATAGATTTATTTATTTACAAGATAACTTTGAAATATAGAGGGCTTGAAAACATGTTAATATTGGTATTAAACTAAATATTTTAATTCTGTATTCAAGATGTATTGGAGAGATTGCTTCACAAAAAGAAATTACATTGAATGTAATGAATTTTCAATCAAGGTTTTAAAAAACTTCCCCTAAATAAATGCTTTCAAAAATAAAATTTAACTTGAGTGATATGTTAAAATTGGATCAGCATTGTCTGAATTCATTACTTGTCATTCAATCTTGTGATAGTTTATATGCGAAAGTGATCAAAAAGGGGAGTACATACCAACTGAAACCCATCCCCTAAGATGTATTTCTCGAAAAAAAAAGTGAATATTTTATTTCTTTGCATTAATATTTGGAACTTTTATATACATAATATCAAATATTTTAACTATTGGTTTTTCTGTGAAAAAAAAAGCATTAGTTAAAGAAATTATTCAGAAGAGAAATTGTAAATTACTTGGCCATTTCAAAAGTTCTTAATAAATGCTTTGTAAGCAAATTTTTTCCCTCATTTTATATTCGTTTGCTGAATAGAAAATAGTTGTATAATTTGCATTTTGAACCTTTGATTTACATTTGAAAAATAAATGTGAAACAAAGTAAGAACTTGAAATACTTCATTTTATGGGAATAAAAAATGATATATTTTCCCTTTTTTATTTTATAAAAATGTGGTTTATTTCTTAAGTTTTTATTGTGTCTTAAGTAAAAACAACTGTAAATTTTAAGAATTCATAGGAAATTGTAGAAATGATTCTTAAATGTTTTCATTAATGTGTTCCCATAGTCATGATTGAATGTCTAGTGTATTCCTAAAATGAGAAGAACCTAAATATTTTTCTTTTTATTGCTATTATGATATGTTTTAAGAAGTCCTTAGATTTAATTTTTGCATTGACTTTTTATGAATAGTATATTTTCAGTAAGGTTGTAGATATATTGCAAGAATATTTTTGAAAATAGGAAATATTCTATATGATGTGATACGAAAAGTTTCAGCTGAAAAATTATTTCAAAAATGTACTTCTCAGAAATGTTAAAATTCACATTTATTGGAAAATTAATTTAGGGCCAATTTCCTAATAATAAACATAATCGCCATCCTCATATAAATCTATTTAGTAATACTAGCCATGAAATTTTACTGTAGCTTGGTAGAAATTTTGGCTACTAGAAATTATCTCATTTATTGTTTTCATGTATAAATTAACTTAAATCTATTAGTTTTGTTGTGTTGAATTGTCTTGAAAATGGTTTGTATATTGTTTTTAAGATGATTTCATAAAGGAGGTACTTCTTTCAGTAAAGTTGTTAAAAATTATTTCTTATTAAAACTATTTGTATCTCCCTTCAAGTATTAACATACTCTAGGAATCCGCAATATCGTAGTATGAAATCAGTGGTTTAATTTGATGTTATAAAATATATATATTTCTTCAATACACATAATCTATTAATGGAAAAGTATTTTTACATTAAATCTTGATACTAAATCATTTTGTGATGAGAAATAAATTTGACTACTATGACTTCTTATTAAATAACTGATTACCTAATTTTCATTTTAAGACAATTTTACTATACAGACTCTGCACTTTTGATTCGAAGCTAACTCTCCTTGTGTTTGTATTCTATCTGTTAATCATTAACAGGATCAAATGTTATAAACAAAGAAAAATTATAGGACTTTCTTTTTAGCTTTTATTATGAGTTGAACAAAATATTGAATTTATATGTAATAATGGGCTCTTATTCTTGATGTCCTTTTTTTTTCTGGAATGAACCATCGTAATGATGTAGTATTTTTACCTCCTGTCTGGTATTTCTTTCCTAAAAATTTAAATGATATTTTTATTCTCTGGTATTCTCATGAACTTTATTATTTTGAAGAACATTATTGATTTTTTATTCCAATTATTAAGACTGTATTGTTTCATTTTTGTGCTAAACTTCTTGTTTTTTGAATGCTTTGTGTAATGATGCATTGCAGTATGTTACAGATAATTATTTATTTTTAAGTCATTAAAGAAACTTTTAAAATTTTTGTTTTAAATCCCACCCCCTTTGCATACAAGTTACTTATCAAAAATGTTAGTATTAATGGATTAGAATCTTTGCAAAAAGAAAATATATTATTCCAATTTATAAATTCCTTACTTGTGAAAAATAAATGAGAATTGATTTATTATAAGGAGAGTCCAATCTAACCAGTGTAACCATTGCAATTTTTTTTTAAATCCATCTCAATTTGAAACTAATATATCTGCCTTCTTCATTAAAACCTTTTTTAACTGTTTAGAAACTAAAATTTAACTGTAAGTATGTGCTTAAACTATTGAAAAAAAAAGTATGTTGTATAGATGCTGATTGCAACTGAACTATTATTTAAAAAATATATAAAAGAAAAGTATCATGAAAAATTATGAAGCAAAATTTTTTCAAATTTGAAACCTTTTAACTGGTGAAAAATAGTTTGCATTTTAACAAGATTGTTTTTGATATTCTTCCATATTTTGAGAGAATATCTATCTTTGATATAGAATGTTATTTTAGAAATGAAACTTTTACATACAATTGGCTATTCTAAAATTTAAATAAGTCTGTGTGTATTGAAATTTTTTTTAATGAGATGTGTAATTAGCACTTAATAGAAAATTTGTATTTTGTTTAATAGCATTTCTTTTTCAAATTTAAGTGAAGTTGAGAACATTTAACAGGATTTAATTTAATTGATGCATCTGAAAAAAAATACAAATTTTTTTATTGTTTTCAAGCAACTTATTTCTTGTTACATGCATTATCATTTGTTACATATGTATCCACTCAGAGTTTATATCATTCTTTTTCCTTTTTATGCTGATCATATCGTTATCATATGTATTTTTTTTATGCAAGCAAGAAATGATTTTCTGCTCGTTAATTTTTTAAAAATTAGTTCTCTTAAAGTTTTCAAGATTTTTTTTAAATAAACAATTTTGTTTTAAATTCAGAAAAGCTAGTGCATGATTTACAGTCTATACAAGAAATGCTGTGCAGTGAATTAAATATAATTTATATATATCTGAATGCATTCTTCTGTGAACAAGTTTTTATTTATTAATTAATTTTAGATTTTTTTAATAGAAATACTTCAGAATAGTTTTTATAGGATTGAAACTCTTGTCTTATGTCATACACTAGTTTTGTGATAAATTCCAAATTTTATTTCATTATGTTATAAATTATATATTCATTCATACATCAGAATTCAAACTTATGCGACTTTCGGAAAAATAATTCATTAACATGTAAATTTTATGACTGATGTAATGAGAGAGGTTATTTGAATATTTTGTGACAAAAGATTAGGATTAATTATATTATCTGTTTTTGTCTTGCTTCAAAAAATTGACCGAGTAGCAAAAGGCTTGATGTTGAAGTTTTATTTTATATTTTTCTGTGTGTGAGATCGCTATTTTAATTTTGTTTTCAAATTCTTGCATTGATTATTAAAAATATTAAGCAAGAAACTTATACATGTAAGTGTACATTAAGTTTATAATTTTTATAACTACATATATAATGTGGAAAATATGTACAGAGCTACGTCCCAGTGTGTGTTTTTTTTTAATTTATTGAAACAATTGCATTTAAAAACATTTCATTCATTCTCGACTTCAAGTTTTATTAACATGTGAGCTTTTTTTGAATGTAATAAATATATTTTAAAATTAAAGAAAAGAATGTTTCAATAATTTATTATTTTTACATAAAATATTTTAGAACTGTTTTATGTTACATAAATGATATGTAATATGAAGGTTGTTCGAATGTAATTTTTTATATATGTTTTCACAATTGTATAATTTGCTCTTATGTGTGTGGATCCTAAACTTCCAACTGTTCTGTATCAAGAAGATAAAGAAAGGCGTAACACTCACAGTTTCAAAGATGTTTTCCTCATGAAGAAAAATTTTTTTTATATCGGAAATAAATAAATGAAAATTGTTAAATTTGCTTTTTTTTTTTTCTGAAATTTTTTGCTTTCCAAAGAATAAACAATTCTTTTTTGTTAAAGTTAATTTATTATAATGGTTAATTATTAAAAAAAATTTCTATGAAAAAAATTTATTGAAATTTATATGTAAATTAGTGTATTTTTCCTGTTTCTGGCAAAAATTTTATGTTGAATAAATTCAGTTATATTATGTATATGTATAAGATGAGAGATGAAATCTTTATTTTTGTACAAAATATTTTAGTGCATTTGTGATAAGACTTATTTTTATCGAATAGAAGCAAGTTTTTTTTTATAATCATCTAATTGAAAAAAACATAAATTAATGTGCAAAAAGCTACTTATTGAGATTTCAGCATTGTATGCCATAATCATGTGAGTGAACATTTCACATTTGAAAATTAATATCTTCACATTTCAAGTTCCTTCTAAGTTTTATCAATCATCATTTAATCCCATTCAAGTGTAATATCTTCATAAAGAAAGGTAAATTATCATTTTTCGTATTTTTTCCTTCTACTGTGAATACTTTCATTAAATAAATAATGTTATTGCTATTAATACAAACATGTGTGAAATAATCTTGTATAATATTAAAAGTAAAGCATTCTTTTATTGTGCCATTCATATTTAATCACACATAGCTGACATTAATATATGCTTAAAATAATCAAGTTGTAAATATGCTGATAAGTTTATTTATACATCTTATATACATATTTGTCAATATTGTCACAGTTTGATGAAATAAACAAGAAATTGCCATTGTTTATGGTAGCTTTTGAACATGCTAGAACGTTGAATTGAAAATTGACTCCTAGTTAAATTTCTTTGATGTGTATTGAGTCTTGATTAGTATTATTCACCACATTGCTTGTATCACATAATTTAAATTGTAAATGTTTAAGAGTTCAAAATAATTTTTAAAGATAAACTGTTTCTGAACTTATTAAAAAAAGTTACAAAAATTATAAAACATATGAATAACAGTAGAATAAAAATTTTAAAAAATATATAAAATTATTTTTTAAATCAAGCTGATTTTTTTAATAGTATAATTGCCACTTTAATTTATACTAAATATATCTCTTTTTGTATCATGTAGATAATTTTTCAAGAAATTTGAGGAGATGTGAGTTGGAAAGTGTCAAAAAGAATACATTCACATCCTCAAAGTTCTGGATCCTTTTCTATCTGCTGTACTTTACTGTTGTATGTTTTGAAAAGGACATTTTTTGAATATTTCTTTGTAATTTTCAAAAAGAATATGTATTAATTTTTTGCTTCGTGATTTTCAATAAAAATACTACTTATTTATATATTATATGGAGAATAAAATAAAGTTTGGATATGAAGCAAATTCTCAACAATTTTGTACATAATTTTGGAAATAAAAGTTTTCAAAATAGGAAATACTAAAAGTATTATTTAAAGTGCTCTTTATCTTATACTTGTTTTATTGAAATAATGTTTATGCATTTTTACTCTAAAATATGTTTTAATATTCTGTAATATAGTTTTCATCAATACTTTGGTTAATGAGTTAGCATATTTTGAAATTTTTTTTTAAAATTTATTACTGTATTGTACATAATTTTTTCATTCAAGTACTGCTTTTGATTCCCTTAGTGTTATGTGTGTATTGTGTGCTTTTTCATGCATCTTTTAAAACGATCATATTAAAATGCTTTCAATCTTCATTGAAGAAAAAAAAATTATTTGTATTTACATGTAGTTTCTTGTCTCAAGTGTATTTTTTGAATAATTTTATTTTATGAAATATTTATTCTAGAAAAAAATATATGTGTGAAAAGTCAATTAACAATAGAAGTAAATTAAATTTCAGCTGTTGTAAAAAAATTTAATAGATTTTTTTCATTCGTATTATGTTTGAAATATGTTCATGTAAGTGTTTCAAAAAATTGACAACAGGTTCAAAAATAATAGTTCCTTTGATAGATTCATAAGAGAACAAACAGTTCCATTATTAAAATGCATTACTTTGCAAAATACTAGTCATAAGATTTATATTTCCTCTATAGACCTAAAATATTTTTGAAAATTTAATTTCTTTTCCAAGCTTCTTTTTTTAATTTCACAGATATGAAAAGAATAAATTCAGAAATGAATAAAATCAAAAATAAGTTAGATTACTAAATATATGACATGGTGATATTATTAAAAGTTTGATATTACTAATTAAGAAATATATATATATAGCTGAAGCAACATTTTTATAAAAAAAATAACCATCTAGAGCTGGATAAAATTAGACTGATATTACAGTACCATTATAAATTGTTTTCCTTTTTTTTAGGGCTGAAAATGCAGCAGTTCAGTTTTATGGTTTGAAGGTTTTTCCTAGAAGAAAAATTTTAAAAAAATTAATTTATATATATGTACAGAAAAATGTATCAAACAACAATAAAAAATATTTCAAAATAAAGAAATAAATACCTAGCTTGAAAATAAACGTTTGTTATTAATGCTTAGGAAAAATGCATCTGTGAATTTTTAAGAAGTATTAAATATTGTGGAACTGCAATAATCATTAGTTTACTGTATTTCAATAAAAAAAAAATCTTGGAATTACTAATTGCTTAAGAATGTTAAAATAATCATTCATATGACTACTTTAATTATAATCACTGTTTTGCAATGATAAAGTTGTAAAAACAATTGTATAAATTTATAACGAATACTGAAAAATGATCTAGAGACAAATTTAAAAATTCTTAGTAATTGTACCAATACATTTTTAGTTAAAATTTCGTCAGGAAATATTTATTCAGTGCATTTAAAAAATAATTGTAGGGTTTTTTTTGTGATGATTTCAAATATTCATTAGTAGAAATAGTATTTTATTAAAAAGAGGAACTATTTTTATTATTATTAAAGAAAAAAAAATACTTATATAATTGTATTCCTTGAATTTTTTTTTAAAGAAATATAAAAATTGATAAGATTCTTTTATTTTTGCAAAAAGTACAGTTTTCTAAAATTCTTTTCAATATTTGTTTGTAGAAAGACTCAATATAATATTCTCCTTTCTATGGAATGGGCTTTTTAGTGTATCAAACAAGATTGTTCGAAAATAAATTTTATATTAAACGCATTTTGTCCCGTGGTGCCATCTGTTGAAACTAACCGAATTTATATAATGAACTTGTATAAGAGATGCCTAAAATTAATGGAAAAGAATGCTTATTCTTTGATTTCTTCAAATTGTTAACCCGTGATTAGAAATTTTGTAAGAGTGAAGAAATGAGCCAGTTTTTGTCAACTTCTGAAAAGAAGGTAGACAATAAAAGGGAAAAAACAATCGGGAAAACTTGAGATTGACTCTACACCTCGCAAGTAATTTTTTTTTTTTTTTTTTTTTTGAAACTTGTAAATTCAGTGAACAAACAAAAACTAAAATAATTTTATGTGAACAATAGATTACATTGATAAGTGAAGAGATCACGATATCGATAAGAAGCTTCCCGATTAGGTTGTTAAATTTACACAATATATGTATTTGATTTTTTTTTGTTTATAAGACAAATTTGTTTTACTTTTTGAATCCGAAATTTTTTCATTATTTCTTGATACATTAAAGTAACTAAAATAATCCGCTCTTTAAAATTAATTTTTTTTTTATTTCATTTGTTCGCAAGTATATCACCTCGTTTAATTATTTATTCAAATTTTAGAAACAGCCAATATAATGTACCTTCTCAAACAGCAACTCTTGAATATTAATTTTAAAATTCTGTCGTAGTTTATTTCTGTAAGAGTTCAAAATCTTGAAAAGTGTATTTTTTTCTCTTAACTTTTCATTGATACCCCATTCAATTTCTTCCCTTTTAGACCACAGTTAAATCTTGTTTGGCGCAGCATAGCCATATCTGGCTCTTGCGCTAATAAACTTTACATTCACTCACTCACTTCATTGATATTCCAATGTTTTGATACAGAAAAAATAGTTAAATTTTTTCAAATTTGATGTACCTGCTTTTAGAAGCTTCGAAATTTCTCGCTTGGTATGGTTAAATAATCTGGAGAATGAGCTACCAGGAGTACAGCCTCTGGGGGCTTATCTGCTTTAGGTAAGTGCGGGAATCATGAACCTGAAGTTACCTAATGATCTTTTTCTTTCTCGTGAGGCTTACTATGTGAGTCAGTAAACACGGGTGACGCGCCCCCAGGATTCTCTAGCGATCCTTCTCTACTTTCCCTGTCAATCGATTTCCCCCCCCCCCCCCGTCCAGGTTACAATTACCAGAGGTGACCAAAGCATGGTGCATTGGATAATTCAAGTGGTGTGGAGTTTTGAAGCAGAGTTTTCATAAAACGAGACTAGAATCCTAACACATGAAACAATCACCTTCTTGTACAGAAAATTATTCCTGATTATTGTAGGTCAGTGATTCATTAAACTGGTAAAATTATATAATTTTACTGCGTTATTATTTTTTCTCTCCTAAACGAAGAAAATTGCATCTTTATTTACCAACTCCTAATAATGAAATTATACGGTTTAAACAGAGCTTAAGTTATAGGGCGGATCTGAGCTCGTCTGTCAAAAAATTGGGGCATAGTACTCAAAAGATTAACAACCCCTGGTTTTATCAAATGTTTGGCGCAGCTTAATCAGATATAGCTCTTGCACCATAAACTTAATCACTCATTCATTCTTTAAATAAGCACAAGATATACACAATGTGTGGGATTTTCTTTGAAAACTCGAGTGCTGCGTCCCCGCCTCGTTAAATCTGTCGGGCTCCAAAGTTCTCTCGTTGGCGTGATGTAGAAGTTAGGAGCGGGTGGTGACAGCTTAGGTGTCGTCCTCTTCACTTGACCGATGTTCAAAATTACGAGGTCCGTCGCCCTCGTGTTGCTTCCAGTGCGACGTTATTAAAAAACAAAACTAATCAAAAATGATATGCAAGAATGAACCAAAAATTTAAAGACCGCGGTAGCCTAGTGATCATGGTTTCGGTTTCGTAGCTGGCGGTTTTCTTTCATTCGCGGGTTCGATCCGTGACCGCCGGGGCCCAAAGTCCTCTCGTTAACGTGATGTCACGTGTCTTCCTCGCCACTTGACCAAGGTTCAAAATACGAGGTCCGTCGCCAATAGTTCTCGTGTTGCCTCTTGAGCGACGTTTTTAAAAAACTAAAAGATGCGTCCCCACATTCCCTCTTCTTTGTCCACCAGACTTGCATTTTCTTCTAAATCACTTCGCATTTACATAAATACAGTTGTAACGATTATTTACTTGATTTCTAGTAAATTTACGATGATAATAGTCTTTGTTGTTCTACTTCTCATAAAATAAAGTCAGTCGACAGTGAGGTAAAAAAAAAACTAGCATTTGGTCCTATTAAAACCAATCGATTCACTGAGGATCTGAATGCAGAGGTCAGTGTCAGTTATGAATTGAAAATAACCATAGAGCGTATTATGAAATGATTTGTTGATACTTATATTACTTTTCTCATTTGGAAAATATTTTGACTCACTGCAAAATTCTGATATTTGTCTTTATCCTTTTATTTTATTTAAAAGAATTCTTTTAATATCGTGGAACGCTCACGCAGCTGTATTGAGCGCCTTCGTGGCAAAATTGTCGCTGTAGTTAAATGGAAAGTTACTAGATGTGCTGAACACACACATCTGTGTGTGTGCTGACCGGGTGTGGAAGAATAGCGAGGCACCCTAATGATCTTTTCTTTCCCTTGGAGTTTACTGTCTTTAGTAAACACGGGTGACTCGTCCTCGGGATACTCTAGCGATTCTTCTCTATTTTCGACCCTCCTTATTGTCAAACTTTTTATGCTTTTCTCATTCAAACGTTCAGAGTTGGCGCATCTGGCTCCTGTACCAAGATAAACTTCAACACTCGCTTAGTGACATTGGGGCTCGAACCCATGACATGACGAAAGTTTCGCCGACCATGAATTCTAGGCTATCGCGGCCATACAAACTAATTAAACCTCTTGCGTAGAGGAAGATGTTTTACGTCAGTGATTCCCGACCTTTTTCTCCTTGCGAATCCCTTCTAAAATCCGAAAGAAATTAGCGAACCACCTGTATTGTTGTTAGTAATAGATAAGAAAACAATAAAATATTGTAGAGCGAAAACTTTTTTTTTTTTCCAAGTTGCAGAATAGTTCATAACAAAAAACGAAAATAGAATCATTTTCGATCTGAACTTTTGCATTTATTTCTGCTGATGAATGAGTACGAATGCTTCGGTTTTCTTTGCAGCTTTTTATCAGAAAATTCTATTAAATTTGATGAAAAAAATTGAAAGGAATAACTGTGAACATTTGAAACACTCTTCAAAATTTATTTTTGATTACAATTCTTGAAATAGACGCAATATTTATCCCTATTAAACGACTGGATACGTAAACCATTTAAGGGAGATGTAAGGTTAGAGACCTCTCTAACTTTACTGGAAAAGAAAAATTCATCGAGTTATCTTGTGATAGTTCTCTAAAAATTATTTTTAAAGACAACTCTTTAACTGTTTTCTGGAATATATTGTTTTGCGAAAAAATGCTATTAAAGTTGCATTACCTTTTTCCACAACATATCTATGTGAGAAAAGATTTTCAACATATACTTATCTTAAATATAAATACTGAAACAAATTGAAAGCAGAACTTGATCTAAGACTGAAACCAAGCTTTGAATTTCTTTGCTCCATCAGGCGGCCACAAATATTCCATTAAGAGTCCCCCCCGTCCTCCCAAATATTTAATGTATACTTAACTAAGAGCCAGTTGGTTTGTTAAATGAATTTTGTACTTACTCATTTTCGTTGCTATCGTATTAATGTTTATCAATCATGAAATCGTGCTAAAAATCATTAATATCGTATCATATTAATGATTTTTAGCACGATTTCAATTTTATCATACATACAGAAAATGATGTTACCTGCGCTTTGTAAGAGATTTAATTTATACAAGAGGACAAATTGAAATGAATGAAAATATTGCGATAACGTGGTTCTCAATATTTGTCTTATGAAAGAACATTTCAATTTTTTATTTTATAATTTTCGAATTATTAACAGTGCAATAAATATATGTAATATGTAAATTTATTACTTCGGTTTTTTTTTTTTAATATTAGCTGCTTAAAATTTCACCATAGCAATATTATTATTTTCGCGAAATATCGATTGCGAAACACTGCTTTACATGTTTTTTTACAACGTTTTTCTGAATTTCACTTGGTGTGTGTGTGTCATCAAATTTTCGATCGCTAATTTAACCAACTTCCCATCAAGCTAGAGCTTTGAAATTTTGGGAATCGTTCGTACTCGCCTAACAATGCAATATTTGCGACAAGTTTTAACTCATATTTTTTTTAAATGATGCAGTTTAGCCCAATCACTTGGCGCAATTTGAATAATTGCCAAACTTGGCGATTTTTGGCTGGATGTTAAAGTCACCTTCTTGGACCAATTTAGCAACATTTGGCAAAATACCGCCAAATAATTCCTGTCTCTCCAAGAGTGGTTTGACTGAACTGTATTCCAACCCTTTAATTTACCGGATTAATTAATTTTAGTTAGTTTTAACGTTGTTATGTATTTCACTTGGTGTGTGTCTCTATGTATGTGTATCAGTGTGTCATCAAATTGTCTATTGTTAATTTAACCAACTTCCCATCAAGCTAGAGCTCTGAAATTTTGGGAACCGTTCTTATTTGCCTAACAATGCAATATTTAGATATTTGCGACCAGTTTTAACTAATATTTCAATAATTTTTTTAATAAACTTTGCCACCATATAAAAACGTTGTTTTTAAAAACGTTGGTTTTTATCTCGAATTATTTACAACGTTTTTATGTTTTTCACTTGATGTGTGTGTGTGTCATCAAATTTTCGATCGTTAATTTAACCAACTTCCCTTCAAGCTAGAGCTCTGAAACCTTAGGAATTGTTCTTTCTCGCCTAACAACGCAATATTTAGACATTAGCGACAAGTTTTAACAAAAATTTCAATATTTTTTTTATATTAACTTTGACACCATATAAAAACGTCGGTTTTTATCTCAAATTATTCTTTCTTCTTTTACAAAAGCCTTACTATTTATTAGGAATCCTTTCATAAAAAAAACCTCAATATTTAAAAAAAAATATTACTCCAAAGTCAGTTTTTAACTTAAGGATTTACTGAGTGTAGTTCTTTTTCGAATAAAATTAATATTAGAAGATTGAGGGATAGTTATTAAGAGATGGGTTAAGTGAACCGCGAGTTATGGTATTAATACAAATTAAGCTATAAGCTGAATTTATATGCATTTTCTGTGTAACGAGCAATTGCATTTTCAGCGGTAAGCAGGTTTCGACCTCGTGGAGGTGGCGAGAATAGTTATTTGGCCTTGAATGTCGGCGGCTCTTTCGAACCCTGGATCAGTGGTTCCGAAGAAAAGTTGACCGGTCACTTTTGTTACACCCATATCCACCAGGCTGAAAAAGACGTCTCATTCGGGCTAGTTAATAAGGCGTTCTTAATTTCTGTCGTTGTTATTGAAGAGAGTTGCTACATACTCCCCTTCCAGTATCATCGTGATGATACGTAGAGTAATATTGGTATTTGTAAAGAAGGTTGCTTTTTCAGTCATTACTGCAATTGATATGCATCTTTTCCATGTTGAATTTGCGTTCTGCGTGGAACAGCTTTTCCATTTGACATCATCGACAGTCTCTTGTTGAGCGGCAAGTCTCGTCGACACGTGCGCCAGAACCGAAATATCTCAAGTGGTGATTTATGAGCTGTTCTCTTACTTCAACATGCAGAGGCAAGTGTTTTTGGGTCGAGAGTATATGCAATCAGAAGTTATAAGTTGTGCTACCATCTAGTGTTCAAGTTTTGAATCACCACTTCGGAGTTAGGTGATTTTACTACCCTGTGAAAGGGGAGAGGATAGTTGTTTGGACATGGATGTCGGCGGTTGTTTCGAACCCTGGATCAGTGGGTCCGTAAGAAAATTGACCGGTCGCTTTTTGCTGCTCCTACACCAGCCAGACTGAAAAAGATGTCTCATTCGAACTAATTAATAAGGCATTTTTGACTTCTAGCGTTGTTGTTAAAGAGAATTTCTGCACATTAAATTGCATGGCAGTAGGTTTATTCGAGAAAATAAATTTTAGAAAATAAAATTCAATTGCCTTTTTCAAAAATATTTAACTAAAGAACCCTTAAATTATTCAAAGAGAATTGAATTTATGATCAACCAACCTTTAATGAATTAATGTTTTTTACTAGAATTTCGTTTTCCCTGAATTTTTTGTGTGGCACATATTTCTTGCTGTGTCCTAATTCGAGATTCCTGTTGCTCAAAATAACTAATATTTTAAAAATCGCTTAAACATGAAAAAATCTTATATTTGACAAATACATACAAAATGGTTTGACGTATGGCTTTCGTAAAAAATTATTAAATTAATCTCCTATGAAAAAAAATTGAACATTTCACTTTTCCCGAAATGGGAATCCGATGTCGCAGGGTATCATACAGGACTTGTATGCCTCAATGCCTGACCATATCACATCACGCATTCATACTACAGGTGGTTCAACAAGGTACTAAAACCTCTATTCGATTGTAATTTTTCCTACTATAAATAATCATTTTGCTTCAATTTTGTAATCGCTTAATTAAATCAACTTTGCACTTACGTATGTTAAATTTCGTTTTATTATATATATGTGAAGTCCGGGTATCCACAATGATGATACTTCCGTTCATACTAAGGAGCGCTGCTAAATGTCTCAACGACATGCCATCAAGGGAAAGACGTTTGCTTTTGGGAAGACCATTACGAAGTGAGTGGAGCACGCTGGAGTGTCTGAACTATATCACTGAGTAAAACCTTTTATAAGTGCACGACACAACCAACCGTCGGCTGAAATGAACACAATATTTCATATATCTGTTATGAGACATTACTTACGCTTTTCTCAATTAACTATATTCAAGTGTCTGTACATATTAATCTTTGTAAATAAGACCAAATAACGAGTATGAACGAGTATCATCATTGTAGTTACGGACTTCACAAGAATTGGGAGCTCTACCTGGGATAAACAGCGATTAGTGCAGATACGATAATGTGCAGGATAAAATTTTCTCTAAGGATTTAAAAAACTAAAAATATTAGAAGACTTTTGAAAAAAAATTAAAAGAACATTTCGGCAGTGGAAAGTCTCAGATTACAAGAACTGTATTGATTTCACCTTACCATTTCATTTCGAAAAAAAAAAAAAAAAA